>JAHZNC010002241.1:0-14248 GCA_027744095.1 Zhuqinia jingwanae | reverse complement strand
CTTCTGTCAAGAGTGGGAAAAACTGGAAAAACCACCACCTCCAAAAGACATCCAAAACCAGCAGGAGTGAAAACTCTACTAAATATCTAAATAGAATCTTCTTCTTTCTCCTCCAAAAAAACGTTATTCTAATATCGCAAGCTATATTGTTAACGTAAACTTGACTGCTCCAGGTTTTTTTGCTTGTTTGTAGATAGGCGTATATAAAGACCATATTACCCGGGTTTTTTTTGTTTGTTTTGTGAATTGTGCGAAGGAAAACGAACAACGACATGGCCATGAAAGTCTCTTGTGTATCCAGAAAAAAAATACCCAACCAGAAAAAAAATAGAAAGGAGAAAAGACACGAATAGACCATTAGTTTACTTATATTTTTTTGTGCCGGATATTAACATTTTATCTTACACTCTTCTTCTCCTCTCTCCACTCGCCTCAAAAACCCAATTCAATTTACCAACAAATTCAAAAAAATAAGAAAACCTTCTCGTTGTTTTTTTTCTTCTAATGAATAAATAAATAAAATCCTCTTTTTGCTATTTTACATTTTTTTAAAGGAAAAATCATAGATATTATATTTTGGCATGCTGAGCATGAACATTTATTCACTCTTTAAAAAAAAAGAAGCGATAATTCACTTAAGTACATATGAATTCATTAGTTTTTTATGATGATAATGAGTCTTTCCATCCATCTCGGGGAAAGAATAGCGCATTTGAAACTTTTAACAATGGAATAATATATCTACTCTAATTCAAGCAGGCAGGGAGAGACAGAAGCAAGATAAAGTCATTGATTTTTAAAATGTGAAATTTGAACTGGTAACCATCCATCCATACCATAATAACAATTATTATTATTATTATTGTGCTATCTATAAAAACAGTGTGTATTGATAGGCATATGAATAGTATGCATGTATACAGCCTTGTGTATTTTTGTGCTGTGTGTCTTGAGGGAATCATTCATTCATTCATTTATCTTTCTCATCTTACCTATTCTAGCATCCGACGTGCTGCTGTGCTGCTTGGCTCGTAGGATGTTCCCGTTGGGCTCAATCCTATCCAGAAACTCGTCCGAGTAGCCGTTACACCGAAACTTGTTTCCAACATCGTCCTCATCCTTGGATATTGCTATAAAACAAACAAGAGGAAAAAAACATCATTATGTATGTTACATAGAAACAATGTATAGATGATTACATATATTTTCTACTATATTGAATGAAAAGAGAGAGGGAGAGAGAGAGATATGCTTTATTACTACTTATATAACAGTGAAAGCAATAACACTGAGGATGATGCTGATGACGATGATGATGACGATAATACATAGCAGCAGTAAATGGTAATATGCTTGAATGCCCAAAAATAAAATAAAAATCCCAATGTAAACCATATGGACAGATACTCGCAAAGGACACGTAAAAGTATAGTAGCCTGTAAAACATGCAAAGTACTTTCCCCATATCATCGTCATCATCAGTTTACACGGGACAATGAATGACAAGAACGTGCTCAACCGACTTGACTCCCTCAACTCACTGAGCACAACAACAGCATCAGTAAAACAACAAGAAATAAGCAGAGCAAAAAAACTGTACCACGGACCTCTTTTTTTTTGTATAAAAACCTAAAAAAAAAGAGGAGAAAGAAGAAGAAGATAAAAGTGTTCACTTGAGCATTCAGCTGTCGCTGTCGTCATCATCTCATGTACACCTCAATAGACACATGCAAAACATTAGAGCGAACACAGGAACAGGCGAGCTTCAGAGAGAGAAAAATACAACATAAAAAAATGTACTGGATTTTTTTAAACACACGTGTGTGTGGTGGGCTGGGTGTTTGTCCATCTGCAAACGCCACGACAGATTTTTTTAGACACAATATCCAACAAGCTGTACAAACTTCCTTTTGTATTTATTATTCTAAAAAATTCTCCGCATGCCATAATATGCATGCAGTCACACAACAGAATAAAAAACGGTGATGCATACAAACAGCCACTTTTCACTTCTCTCTTTGCATACTTTTTTTCAGGCTTCAGAGAAGAAAAAACACACACATTTTCAACTGCTTTGTAATTCAAGTCAGTACGCTTCTTCAATGTGAAACAAGAGATGCATATTATCTAGTTTTTGTTCTATTCTTTAAAAAAATTATTTATATACGTAGTTACATATTTATTATATTGGTAGCTTTTATCAAGCTGGACGATAAATGGGATATCATGCGACACTGCTTCTGCGACTGACGCAACTATAAGTATACTTTTTTTCCCCAGAAGAAAAAAAGAAAAGAAAAACAAAGCAAGTTTTGTTTTACAAGAAAGAACGTTTGGGATGATCATCATCACGTCATGTATAGACATAAAGCCACGTGTCATCATCATATTCTCAACCATTACGATAACTATAATAGTGACTATATAAATTGCATTGTGTTACTCCGTTTTTCTTCTTCGGATAGATGATATGGTGATGGAATATAATATACATTGAGAGAGAGAGAAAGAGAGGGACGAGCAAGTCCGGTTGGACATGTAGGCTAAAGTGCTTATAAAATGGGCGAATCCTAAAACATTGCCATATTGTCAACCAGTCAACCAGCAGAAGAAAAAAAGAAAGAGAAGTGATGCTGAACTCATCGTGTTCATTGTACTGTATACACACACTATATACATATTGTAGACTGTTTATCCCACCCGCACTACTATTACGACTACTACAAAGTGTGTATGTGTGTAATTTGAGAAACTGCTTTCTCTCGGTGGACATTGAAAAAAAATTGTCTGTTCTCCGATGGAAATTTTCTAAGCAAAATGTATTGTTTGCTTTCACTCCTTTCCTTTCACTTAACACTTTCCATTCACCAGCATAGAAGCAGCAGCAACAGCCCGGCTGTTACTGTGTACTAAAAAAAGTTTCTTTTTCTTTTCCTGCCAGGCAACACAGACACATGATAATGTATGTAGAAATATATATATTGGCTATGGTTTCGCTTTGATTTCCTTTGACTTTGAAGTGATGTTTTAACGATGACGAGAACACCGCACAACGGTCATCATTTTTTTTCGTCACATACACAAAAGGTACTAATGATGTGGTACCGCTCCCCCCGTTGGCAATCATCACATCACGATGACGACGATCACATCATCTTTCTCTTATGGTTCCCCCTTTCTCTCTGTCAACCAAAAAGTAGCATGTCTGCTTGTTTGTGTTTTTGATGTGTTTTTTTTTCAGACAGACTGCCATTATTATTTTAACCTCGCTTCCAATCCAAAAACCCATCCACACAAGCTGATTAAACAGCGCACCACCAACATCGTCATTGCTGCTGCTGCTTCTGCTGTTGCAATAATATTGCTAAAGGAAATGATGCTCCAGGGAGTCCATCCTTCTATCCAACCAGACACATAAAACACACGCAGCAGCCAAATTTAGTTTCTCTTCTTTTGCGAATATCATTTTGCTCGTTACCTCACCATTTGCCATAATATACTATACACCATATCATATTATTGTTCTGCTATAATTTTCCTCAGAAGGGCCATTGGGCCAGAAACAAGGTAAAATTTAGCCACACACGTCATTGGTTTACCTTCACAGGTACCCATGCCCATCGTTATACAAGAACGAGAGAGAGAGAGCGAAGGTCACAATAGTCCCAAATTGATTGCGAATCCTCCAAAATAAATTTTACTTCTCTGTTTACTTCAAGACTGACATATACTCTGTCTTTCATCGTATCAGGCAATCAGATATTCGTTTACTGCTTAACATAAGCAGACACACAGTCGCAGTAGTAGCAGCTGCAAGCCGTATATAACACTGCATTATATTATCATATTTCGTAATTAATCAACCCATGTAACCAAAAAAATATTATTTGATGCATTTGATAGCCTGCCTATCATTATGTTATCGTTATCACTTATGTTAGGAATGCACCATATGGGCTTCACAACAGAAGTCGGCCCTGGAAGTAAATTGATTTTCTGTCAAAATTTATTCCCTTTATACATAAAGACAAACGGGACCATTTCACCCAGCAAAGTTGAAAGCTACTGGCTATTTATGTACTTGTATATATATATATACCTAAATACGCTTTTGATGATTGCATATGTATTTCTAGAAATTTCCCATTCCCAAGTCAAGTTCACAAGCTGCTCTCGGCTGCTGCTGTTGTTGTCAAACGAGTTTATTTGATGACGACAACAATGATGATGTGATTCTGATTTCCTGGAGAAAATCAAGGATTTTGCTCTTTGTGGTTTTGACATTATCATTATTTCCCTATTCCATAAGCCATGTACAAAGTACCACCTCCTTCTGCGTCGAAAATTCATTTTAATCACATTTCACATCGTCGTCGTCATCATCATTTCAGGGTTTTACGTACGCAGACCCCGGATACTAACAGAATATATAGTGGTCGAGTGCAGATCATGAAGATGAAATTTTGGGATGACATGTCATGACAAAAAGTAGTTACGCTTGTGAATTAATTGGGAGCATGCCTCAGGGTGACAATGAGCTCAAGTGAAAATATCATTTTTGCTAGTTTATTATGGACCCCTGCGTCATCAACACCGAACAATTCTCTCTCTCATGTTGGTACTTGAAAATCAAATAAATTTCTAATAAAAATATATACATCATCCATAAAATCCGCGTCATCTTTCTTATCTCACACCATCAATATCATCATCATTATTGGATGATCTATCTACACAGTTTACTCTCAAGTTTCAATGCATTATAATAAAAAATGATTTTATTTCGTCAGCAGCAGCAGCAGCATAAATAATAATATAAAAAACAAGAGAAAAAACAAATGGGGCAGAAAGAATAGGCGGAGACACGCCATAAAGTTGGTATGTTTTGATTGTTTGTCTGCTTATATTGATTATCATTTTGTTGATAATAATCCTCATAAAATACTTTGCTGTTGGTTAAAAAAGAACAAAGTTTCACGGGAGAAAATAAAAGTATTTTGGAAACTTTTTTTCCTTCTGCTGCTGCTTCTATTTAAGCAGCTCAACATAACAACACGTTGAATATCGTGTGTTGAAATTGGGATGCACGCGATGACAATTTTATATGCCTAGTAGAAATATAGTTTATCATTTAGTATAGGCACACGATTGAGAGAGAGACAGGCAGCGTTCAACCCAGCCCAACAAACAAACAAGAAATGATCCGACATTTCAAGTTATAGACACGCGCGGGAGCGCCGCCGTCTGTTAATGTTCAATATTTATTCCAAACTTGATCTGATCACACACACATACACACAAACTACAACAACGACATGAATTCCCAATAGATATTCTTCTTTTTTCATTCTCTGTTCTATTCCAATAAGTTTCATTCCCAGAGAGAGAAAAACATGTTCCGAGAAGAAGAAGAGGAGGAGGAGGTGAGGTGAAGAGTGAGATATTGGAAATGCCATGACATGGCATGCACAACGAAACAGAGAGAAAGAAAGGCACTTTTGGGGGGATTTTTCATCCTTTCCATCCGGTGGTGACTTGGCTGTTATTGCTGCCGGAAACTAAAAGTTTATTTGGAATGAGTTGTGATGCCTGATGCCACGCTATCGCAAACACGTTTTTTCTCATCCAAGAAGAAGATAAGATAATTTCCGATGAGAACAAAAAAATATTGTAAGTAAGAAAGCAAGTAAAGTTTCTTAAAGAATAAAAAAATCGGAAAAGATGATGATCGTAGTGACGACATGTGGAGAAAGAGTGGATCTTGTTTTTGACACAAGGACGACTTGAAAAGTTACAAGTTTTTCCATCTCATGTCTTGTTTTCTTCTTTTTCTCTTCAATAGCAGCTTTCTCGATTCTCGACAAAGAAGAGGAAAGGAACAGTTGTTTCTTTGCAGCTTTAACTATTTCATGATGATCAGGAAAAAATAATGCACATATTTTATATACATACGTCGCATAATATTACCCAAAAAAAGAAGAAATGCCATTTATTTCCTACGCGTTTTTCTCAAGTTCGTTTCGTTTACAAGCTTCTCACAAGCGAAGAGGAAAAAACTGCATTAGAAAAAAGTGAGTAACTTTTACTTCTCTTGTTTCTCATGCTAAAGACGCTACTATTTATATCAGAAGAAGAAGAAGAAGAAGAAAATAGATAAGATCAGAGACTACTCAGTAGTTACAGAGCAATTGCTTAAGTTGTAAGTAAAGTGCACTTACTTTTACTCTGTCTGTCTCTCTCTCTCTTGTTCAAAAACAGCAGCACAAAAAGTCACATCATTCAGTATTCTTGTACAGTCAGCAGTAATGGATGTAAAAATAGGAAGACAAGGTATAAAAAAAGTGCGTGATCGTTTTGTGTCGCTGTTGCAACTGTGTGTAACAAGAGTATAAAGTAGAGTGCGCCTGCTTTCTCTTTTAAAATATATATAAAGCAAGAAGAAGAAGAGAAAAAAACGATTACATGATCGCTTTACAACATGATTGCATTGCATGTTTCATGATGACGATGGTGAGATATATGTACATTACTGGAAATGCGGTGTGTGTACTTCCTGTGATATTTTAGACTGATATCGTTTTCCCTTGAACTTTCTCCATAAACTTGTTTGTGTGTGTGTGTGTGCATCAATACATTACGTGTATTTATAGAGAAGAGAGTTTATTTTATGCACTGCTGCTGATGCTAAAGACACTAGCAAAGGTAGGCACACGACACCACACAAGACAAGACACAAAAAGGTAGGCTATAGATTTTTTGTCTTTTTAATCGTCGTAAATCTCAATTGCAAACTCAACTTCAATAAATAACTTGTCAATTACAGAGCTTCTCCATTTCCTTTTTTTTTCACAGAAAAGATAAATTCACTTTTGGAAAAAAGACGCACGCAAAATTATAAGAAATAAGAAAGAGGATAACACAGGATAGTACATGTACAATATGTACTGAGAGAAGACAAACTATCCAACCATATTCCCAATTATATCATCATCATTATTACGAATTTTAACTGTCTGTTTTATTTATGGCTTGGGCTCATTGCTCATGATGATGATGATGCGAGACCACAATACCTGACTAATGTGTATAAAAACACGGCGTATTTATTATTCATTGCGCAATCATTATTATTGCTCATCAGTTAATTCCCCAATATATAATATAAAAAGCCAATTATTCACTTTTTTGGCCATAATAAATAACCTCAAGTAAAAAAAAATTCACAATTTTTTTCCTGTGTATAGTAAACAGGTTTGTTTGTTTATTTATTATTTTCCCCCCTTTTCTTCTTCTTCTTCAAGATGACATGCGAGCACGCAACATTATCCCGAAACCAGAAAAAAAACCACAACAAAACGCAAACCTCAAACTACTTACCGTTTTTTAAACAATAATAATAATAACAACAATACCAATGCTTTCTTTTTTCCCCGCAAAACAGGATGCCCATATACATATACCACATACTCCCTCACACACACTTTTAGCCTCCTAATAATATTTAATGATGATTTATGCACTTCACTCCAGTAAGCATTCTTCTTCTTTCTCTTCTTTACCAAGCCAAGTACAGGAAAAAATATAAAGCAAAAGGCCTGACTCAACAAAAGAACTCTTCTACATACTCCCTCACACACACTTTTAGCCTCCTAATAATATTTAATGATGATTTATGCACTTCACTCCAGTAAGCATTCTTCTTCTTTCTCTTCTTTACCAAGCCAAGTACAGGGAAAAATATAAAGCAAAAGGCCTGACTCAACAAAAGAACTCTTCCAAAGTAATAAAGCTATCATCATGATCATCATCATCGCCATGCTCCTTCACCATCAACAACAGCAACCTTTCGCCGAAGAAACATTTTTTTCTTCTCTCTTTTTTCATATACGACCATCATCACCACCTTACCATCACATCACCACTACTATACTACCACCACCACCCACACCACCGTCGTCATCATCATAATAGTAAGAATCCACAAAAAACACGTACATTTTTTTCTATATAACCACCTCTGATGTTTGTGTATGTCTTCTAGTTCTCTAGTGAGTGTGTGTGTGTGTGTGCAAACAGTCCATTAGGGAGAGAGGGCACTTGTTAAAAAAAACCCTGCTGCTCCTGCCGTTATACACACATGTGAGCAGGAGCACTCTCCTTTTTACACACAGAGTTTTACTGCAAACTGTGAAGAAATAGAAAGGGAAACGCTCATAACCGTAAAAAGGGCAAAACCTGCCTCTTTTTTCTGAATGCGCTTTTTTTGTACAAGAAAATAAAAATATAAAAAAAAGTGAGTAAGTACAGGGAAAGCAAACACCAAAATCCAATCAATACCATTTCTTGGTTGTATCATCATCATCATCGTCGTCGTCATCGGAAAGAGGAAAAAAGAAAGTTAGAAGTAGAATGAAGGACTTGAAGAGATACGTGAGTTTTTTTTGTATGTGTGTGTGTGTGTGTATGTGTGCGTGTGTTTTTTGTCGCTTATTGCATGGTTCCAGACGCATATGAAAGCAAAGAGAGAAAAAATAAGACTCCTTGTGAAACTCTTGACAAAAACTTGTTTCCTTCTTTTTTTCTTGTTCTTTCTGATACGAGTGATGAGATTCCGAAAGGAGCATAGGTATATAAATAAGATGTAGTGGTAGCAGTAGAAGCAGTGGGTATTCTTCTTTTTATTGGATTGGTAGACCAAGAGGATAAGATCAGGTTAAGCTTTTATCTAGCTATTATTATCATCATCACAACAGCATTATTTTGGTTGTCGCATCACATCACGGTAGTAGTAGTAGTAGTGCTTGTAGTAGTGTGATCAAATATCACAACTCACAACAATACATATATAATCACTTGAAGAAAAAGAAGAAAGAAAGAAAAGGGAAAGTGATCTGAGCAACAAAGGTGAGTTGAGTGGTTTTTGTGTGTGGATGGATGATCATGATGACTCATATGACTCTGGGTTTTTTTGCTGGGACTCCATGACTTCAACTTCAAAGGAAAAAGTGCTGTTGTGTGGCTTTGCATGCATGTTATGAGATAAATGGCGATAAGCACAAAAAGATGATGGCGATATGATGATTTCACTTTCACTATAGATTCGTCCATTTTTTTGTCTTTCCGGGTAAGTGCACGTACAAGTATTTATACCCACGGGTGAAAGTGAAAGAAAGTACATCAGAATTTTTTATATATTTTTTCAAGTGAAAGTAAAAAAAAGGAAGAAGAAAAAACGTCTTACTGGAAAGAGTTAGGTACTTACATTTTGAAAACGTCCAACTAAGTTTTTTTAACAGCAAAATTCATCAGCCAGAGCCAATAACCCTGCAACCAACCCAATACCGCCACCACATACATACATACATACATACATACGCACACACTGCCGCCATTACGGAAAGGGAAACGACTTTTTGGGTTCAGAAAAAAAGTGAAAGTGAATAAGTTCCTGCTGCGGCTACTGCGTTTACTTGGCAAGAAGATTATTTTTTTAGTAAGACGTACTTTCACACACGCAGCAGCCATAGTATTATATTAGCAGACACCCAAAAAAAGCAAAAGGGTTCTTTCCAGTTCTCTTCTTCTTTTTTGACAGAGGAGAGAAAATAAGATTGAAAAACTTTTTTTCTCTTTTCTCATCTTATCCTCTCTTTCTCTCAACTCTTTCTGTTCCTACTTGCTTTAGAATATGAATAAGAAAAAAATCCGTGTCCCATCCTTATATACACATTCAAACAGCAAAGAACAAGAAAGAGAAAGAAGAAGAAGAAAAAAACTTCCGTATAATTATCTCATCACATCACATAAAAAAGTCGTGGGATGAGAGACATTACCAAAACAAGAAGAACTCACTTATTCTCACAGATTGTAAAAAAAGTAGCAGAAAAAAAATAGAAAAAACTTTTTTTTCATGATCTCATCTTACAAACGATGATGAGAATGATGGCAATGATGATGATGATGTTCTTATTATTTCGTGGCCATGAAATTCATATCGTGATAGAGGCTATTTAGAGGATAGAGTTAAACAAAAGGAGAGAAGGAAAAAACCTTGATGGAGAAATTACTTTTTGGTAGAGTGTCTTTGATGTTTTTAACCACACATTTATACGAAATACGAGCATGTTAAAATCGTAACTTGTCTGTTTTATGGGGACGTTGTTTTCACATTAAATAACTTGTGGAAAATATATAAATGTTAGGTGTTATTGTGTACTCCAAGTAATTTTGAAAGTTGATAAAGAAAAATAAAATCCATTTTTTGTTTCATGAACAATGAACAAAAAAAATGGGAAATTACTTGTCAGTTTTTTTTGTGTTTTATAATAACAATTTTCAAAATCCCATTTTAGCAGAAAATTGAAAATCTCATTAGAGAGGAAAATGAAGAAAGGAGCCAGAGAGATGCAAATCACTACGAGTATTCAAGGTTGCTAGTGGTGATGATGTTTGGAGCTCAGCTTTTTTTGTGAGTAGTATATATAGAGCTAATTATTACAACAGTGAATTTCACTTTCATTCTTTTTTTCTTTGTAAAGTCAAAAGAGAGCCCATGAGAGGTCTAGGTAGACCACTTGAGAGAAGGGCAAAGAAAATGGAGTCTCATTTAAGAATTTTGGCATTCATAAGCACGCGACCTTGGTGTGTCTTGAGAAATAAAAGTAAAAGGATTTATGCACGTGCATGCGGTGCGATGTGGTGGAGGGCATACAATTTTTTTATTCTCTCAAGGAGATATTTATATTTCTTGTAGCTTATCATTATTATTCCTTATTTTCCTTCTCTCTGCACCGTTTTGTTTTCATGCTACAATGAAACTATAGAGTAGTAGTGTGAGAAATAGGGAGCAAGTTTTCTTGGTGGGGGTGGTGGTGGTGGTTGGCTTGAGCCAAGTGAAGTCATGCATCAAAAAGCGTCAAGGAAGAAAAGAAAGAAAAAGGATGAAAACTGATTTCCAGTCGATTACGCTTTAGTAGAAACTCTGTTCATGATTCATACTTTTTGTAGTAATATTCAAAATATAGTTTGATGGAAAGTATGATGATGGTGGGAAGTAGTGGGTATACTTTTTTGTGTGATGATGCATCATGCATTGCATCAGCAGAAAAATATGTGCATATCTTCTGGAATCGTGAGCAGTCACAAGTCACTTGATTTTTTTTTACCTTTTTTTATCCACCCGTCAAAAAAACACCTCACTTCTCTTGAAAAATAAAATGTAAATGAATATTAAGTAAGTGGAGTGGAGTAGACATGGAGGAGGGGTTGAATATTATCGATTCTTTTTTTCTGTAGGAACTCTGTGTGTGCTTATTTTTTTACTCGTCTCCTAAAGCGCTTTATGACTATGACGTGCCCCTTTTCCATCATCATATAATATTTTTGTACTAAACGTTTTTTACTAGATACAAATTTGTTCTACCGCTTTTTTTCTTTTTCTTTGCTCTTTTTTATTTGATTTTACCCGCCGATCAAGTTCAAGGATAACCCTGTCATAAAATCATGTTTTCTCTTCTTCTTTTTTGTTCAACTGCCTGCCTATCTGTGCCTAACAACATGTTAGTATGTACTAATATGGCATTTTAAGTATTTTCTGATTTTGCCTTCATTTTATTCCAACAAAAGCTTTATGATGATGACTTTGTGTATTTGAGTAAAAAATCTTGTTACCACTTTGCTCTGAGCTTCTGCAGCATTGTCATTATTACCATCAAGATAATACCAGCATTGGAATTCAGTTTGGATGCCACTTTAAAGATGATAGTGGCGTGATACAAGGAGAATAATAAAAACCAAAAGAAAAACATGCTGCACTATGTACTATCATGTTTTCTCTTCTTCTTTTTTGTTCAACTGCCTGCCTATCTGTGCCTAACAACATGTTAGTATGTACTAATATGGCATTTTAAGTATTTTCTGATTTTGCTTTCATTTTATTCCAACATAAGCTATATGATGATGACTTTGTGTATTTGAGTAAAAAAAATCTTGTTACCACTTTGCTCTGAGCTCCTGCAGCATTGTCATTATTACTATCAAGATAATGCAATAGGCCGCATTGGAATTCAGTTTGGATGCCACTTTAAAGATGATAGTGGCGTGATACAAGGAGAATAATAAAAACCAAAAGAAAAACATGCTGCACTATGTACTACAGCTACCACTATAAAATAAAAACCAGTCAATATATATATATGAAATTTTAGAGACAAGTACAACTTATAGCTGCTATATTGCTCAAAAAAGACATGACACTGCAGAAGAAAAGGAAGTGGAGGACAGAGAGAGGAAGGAAAACTCATAACTTGCCTTTGCCTCGCCTCATGTCTTGCTCATGACAAGAAAAAGTAAAAAAAAGTAAAGAAGCACGCAAGTAAAAATCAAACAGCAAGAGTGTCGCCTGCAATGCAACAGCCTTCATCTTTCATTCTTTTTGTATTTATGTAATAAATTTTACTTTATATTCTTTTCTTTCTCTGATTCTCTTCATGTAAATGTACAGAGTCTTTGAAAAAAATGCTTTCTCCAGAAACCCAAGAGTGACCTACTACAACAAAGTATAAGCAGCGGCAACAAAACAAACATTTTTTTCAATGAATAAGTTGAATTGAATCAATTCTTTATAGAAAAAGAAGAAGTAGAAGAATGTCAAGATACACACAACAAAACCATAAAAAGGCTCTTGTGTCGTTCTTTTAGTAAAAAAAATATATATTCCAGAGAGATCCCAAAAACAAAACTTGGAAAACTGGAATAGGTACTACACAAGAAGTTGTACATGTTGTTTGGATTTTTGCCAAATATACATTAAAGTTTTTTGTATGTAGTGCTGCTTCTGCTTCTGCTTTGTATCCAATATTGGAAAAAAATATGCTAACGTTTTGTTTGGATATAAATAGAATGAACAAAAAAAGGAATGGCTTTGCTACACACTCATCTACAGATACAAGCAGACAATATGAAATTTGTACAGGAAATAAAAAAAGGAACTGAAGTGAATTGCGAGAGACGCTTTCTGTTGAGAGAAAGCATAGCAAATGCAATGCCAGTAGCTTTAATAGTTTTATACTCAAAAAATATATTTCTTTCTTTTTTTGCAGCTTTTTTTTCATGTGAACTCATGGCTGGGTCAAAAGAAAAAGGTTCCTAGGCGAACATAAATCTTTTTTTTAAGTAATAAAAGCAATATAGAGCGATATTTTTCTGTATGTGGAGATGTTAGGAGACACGGTGCTTTTAAAAGTGTGACTAGAAATAATAATATATTATTCCAAAATTCAACGTTGATACATGTGCAGTCTACTTCATACATAATACTTCTCCTCCTTCGAACAGCTTGTTATACATAATTTTGTTATCTAAAATGTATTATTTCATTTCAAATGTCAGTTCAAAAGGATTGATTACGAAGTAAAAGGCGACATGGCCATGTAACAATAAATATTATTTAAGGACTTCAGGGTGAAAAAAATTCACTAAAGTTGTTGCAAAAGAAATACTGCAGATGAGTGAGATAAAAAAATAGTTTTAGACCAAAAGTCGGAGTAATGCGCAGATCATGTCGAATTTAGGTTACCATCAAGTATAAATTTGTTTAAATAAGTTATTGGATTTAAAGATACGTATATAATATACATGATATATGTGTACACATTTTACATGTTTTTAGTAGGATTGTATAACACGGGGCAAATTTAATATTTATCCCTGGACAGTCATATATTTTACAGCCATAAAATGAAAATTTTTAGTGTACAAAATAAATGGATATGCAGATACAACTGGATCGTTGTAATAACTGTAACTGTTTACATAAGCATTCGCACAAAAATATCTGTGACATGTCGGTGCAAATATTCCACTGTTGTGGAGAAGTTTCTCTGGAGGAATGGGATCTTTAGGGTAGTCCGTGGAACAGAATTTGTTTGAATTTTTTTGCGATTTCGAATATCTATAGCCATAGTACATGCGGATGGATATACACACAATTACTATATAAACGGTTCTGCAGAGACCTTAGATCTTTCACGAAATTTTAACAAGTTTTCTGTTTTTTTTGGCCATATTAAGTCACAAGTCGTAACAGTTGTAATTTACACACATATTAATCAAAACTGTAAGAAAAAATAAAGGTAGTTTTTTTCTTTCATGAAACGCTCGTATTTTACCCAGCTGTAATAACTTTTTCACACGATAACTCATATTGAAGCCCGAATCTAGTCCAAAGAAAGATGACGAAACAGACAGT
>JAHZNC010002240.1:0-20916 GCA_027744095.1 Zhuqinia jingwanae | reverse complement strand
ATTATTGAACTATTAGGACTTTACGGAATGTACCCTGGAGGAATTGGTCTCGGATATGGGCTCATGGGATGATAAATTAGATGTTCCAAATAAATAAGTAATTTACTTTCATTTAGCACCCTAGGCAATTTGCAATTTGCACCCGGCACTGGCCTTTAAATTTGTTCTTGTACTGAGTGGGTACTTTCTTAAAAGTTTAGTCACAGTTCCAAATTTCAAAATTGTATTGTTCTAATTTGTAAGTTCAAAATTGTGCACCAACGTGTTTCACGTTTAAATATTTGTCCAAATTACTATTCGATCTTAAAATTAGGAAATAATTTGTGTAATAGTTGAATCAAAATTTACACTCTCAAGGTTGCCAAATCGTCACTAATGTATGTAGTTTAAATTTTAAATTATGTAATTTTTTTGTATTGTGTACATTCTGTACTGCTTTTATACATTTTGCAAATAAAATCTCTTAACAAAACAGCTTTTTTTATAAATCCGTCTCAATGTTTTGCTACACCCATCACCATGAATGACATATGCATGTAATATACACTTATTTGTCATCCTCCATTCATCATATGTAAACAAAATACATTCACATTTCCACGTTCATCTATTACCAACGTGGTTATCATTATATGACTTATCAAAAGATGCTATCTTACTCTAAATCATCTGATGATGCATTAGCAATCACATAATAACCAGAATTTTCTGATGCCTTTTTAAGAGATTGAATCCCATTCCCAAATCCAAAAAGGGACAATATTTGTACAATTTAGTTCTTCAAATGCTTTTAAAAGAAAAATCTCCATTTTCAAAAATCAATTTCTTCCAATTAATTATCCAGTAACTACACTAAAAAATTATGTGTGAAGCTACGTCATTTTGAAAATCACATATAATTTAAATTCCTACACTTACAAACAACTCATTATTTATACATATCTTTATTTATTTCTACATCGATCCATTTTTACTACTTATAAATATTTTTTTATTACTTTAATCTCCCCATAAGTATTAATTTCTCTTTTACATACAAGATGCATACTTCCAATTCACTTTCTACAAAGTACTCCTCGGTATAAAAACATGAAGGAGACACGTGCAAGGAGGAGATTCCATGTCTCCATGGAGCATGGAGGAAGCGTTGCTAGGACGAATAATTACATTAACTATTTAAAAGGTTTCGTAGAGTAACCAAAAATACATAAGTAGATTGCATTTACTAATACGGTCTGAAAGTTTCCCTTCAATTATATACTGGAATGCAGAGTCAATTATTTTGTGTAGAAGGGCAAAGGCTATGGGATTTAACGGCAAGTTTGCGTAATAATTCCATATAACGTCCTCACACTTAGGCCCGTGGGTAGGCAAGGCTGGAGAAGACCTTTACTGACATTGTTACGAAAATATACCCTATATATTTTAAACTTGAGCTGGATCTTATTTTGTCTTTCCAACCTGCAACCTCTAAGAATTCATTGCATGTCCCACTATAAAAGTTCATTACACGTCCCATTATATGGGTTCATTGGTTTATATTTTGAATAAGCAGTCATTCCAACATTCGACTAGAGCTAACTAATATTATATGTACATGATGATTTCACAATGTGAAATTCACATACGATGAACAGGTGACAACTGATGATTCTGATGATGAATGGTATGTATGTTTATGGATATCAATTTTAATAATAAATGCCATTCATGTGTGCGAAACATAAAGGGAAACAAATAAAATAAATATATTGAGACTTTAAAAAAATGTGTGATGTTAAAAATGGTTTTATTTGCAAAACAAACAAATGTGCATAGTTATAAAAATGATATAAAAGTTCATCATTTACAGTACAAAAATATAAAAAATACATATAGGTAATCAGTGCGAGAGGAGTTCTATAAAGATTATCAACTTTTTAAATTGCGAATTTCCACAAAATTGTTCAGTCTGTTCTAATTTACTCATTTAAATATTATATTCTAATTGAGAATGAATCACATTGGTGTGCAGTTTACCACGCACAAATTTTGAATTGGTTAGAATTTTGTGCTTTTAGAATCAAGTTACGCTTATTCTTCATAATTGGTGTAAAGTGAGGTGTGCGGATTCGGTTTATGAATTTTGAACTGAGTAAGCCAAATGAAGGTGCAAATCGCAAAGAATTGATTGGTAACGAACTGTGTAGGTGTTTCACTTAACCCATCATGAGGCCATATCCGAGACCAATTCCTCCAGGGTACATACCGTACAATCCTAAATAAATAACAAAAATATTAATACCTCACCTCATTCAAAAAAAATATTAAGTTTACAACTTTTGTACAATTATTTACCCTTCATTCCCATTCCTCCCATTCCCATTCCACCCATTCCCATTCCTCCGATTCCCATCATGCCCATACCTCCAAGATGTCCGACATGCCCGATAGAGTGGGAGGCAATGGAGTGTCCGATGCCCAATCCTGGGTATCCCATCATCCCGTATCCCAATCCCATCCCAAGGTATGGGTTAATTACACTGGAAGTGACGTGGTGGTTCTTGGAAATCACTCCACCACCAAGATAACCGATTGGGTTGGCAGTGGCAACGGCCACAAGAGCAACAAGGACAAGAGCGATCCTGGACATTTTGTTGAAGTTTGTAGGTTTGAAAGGGTCAAAATGAAATGCTATTGATTTTGTTGAAGCTGGAGATGAACTGATGAACTTTTACGTAAAGTATCGTGGCTTAAATACCCAAAATGATTTCGCAGAATAATTTAAAATTTAAATATCCATACATAAATCATAAAACGTTACCATGCATAACGCTCAATATTATGTTGCTTACTTCAACTTACTATTGATTGGAAATTAGGGTTGGACTAAAGAAGAGCATAAAAACGTGGAAAGATTTTTAGCAAACCATTCAACTGAAAAGGTTATATTTTATCTCTAGTTGTGCTTCTCATACTAGCCATTTTTCCATCCAACATTTCCATACAAACCCGTTAAGGTCATTTACCTAATAATGCAGCTGAAAATCGCTATTTTATGATGCACGGCGGTGCATATCATTTGGGTAGGTTATCTTGTTATGATTTTTAATTAAATAAAGTAAGTTAACTCATCTAAACTAGCTTTTGAGTATGCTTTAAATTAATTTGTGTATCAGTATTAAATATGAGGTGAATATGTTCATATACAAATTGGGAATGAAAAACTTTTGTGAATTTAGCAGTCTTCTGTACAGCAGTTGATTTCAGATGCTATTACATGTACTTCCTAAAATATAGCAGCTGCTAAACAATGGATACTTTAAAAACAATAATAAATCAATTTTTCAAACTTCATCTGCAATATTGGTATAATAAATACGAATGCTCTGCATAATCAGCTCTTTTTGCGATTCTTCATAATTTGCATGTCCATATAAAATACACAACAAAGAAAATATGAAAACTGTTTAAAAATAAAATAAGCAGACTATCCTTGTTCTCACCTTAAATTCATCACCAATTAAAAAATATAGTTCCTCAAATGCTTCACCAAATGAGCCAGAAGCCAACCTAACAGGAAACAGGGAAACCAGGTAATGCAATACTATCCATAAAATTGATTTTGACGATAACAATAATATAATACATAGTATCAGGTATCATCATATCCCTGTTTACAGTGCAACAAAACCTGCGTATGTTCCCACAATAATTCACAAAAAACCAATCCATCAAATAAATAAAAACATTTGTTAATTCATATGGATGTGCTTATTGTTCACTTTACACTGACAGTTTGGTGAATTGTTGCATCACACATAAAAATAAAGCGATCATAAGTTGGCTTGGGATTGTTAGATGAACAAAGAAAACAAATGAAACAAAACAAAAGATGCTAATGCTGCATGAAAAAGCGTACATTATATACTAATACCACGAATATTTTTCGTTACGAAGTTATCATGCATCTTAAAAATGCAAAACGCAGATGTTATTTTTTCACCAATAATAAAAAATTGTTTTTTTTGTCACAATAGGAAAAACTTTAAATTAAAATGCAAGAATGGAAATTTTGTTAAAGATTTTAGTAAAAAAGCACACATACTTTCATAATTAATCAATCAATGAATCAAATTAGAAAATCAAATCATATTTAAAAGCACAACTTGCCGAATCAAACCGTCAGTTCACTTCTAGCAATCACAATACCAACATTAACAAGAAAACTTTCAAGATACATATTCCTCCATCTTACTGTTCCTCCATTGAAAATCAAATCATATTTAAAAGCACAACTTGCCGAATCAAACCGTCAGTTCACTTCTAGCAATCACAATACCAACATTAACAAGAAAACTTTCAAGATACATATTCCTCCATCTTACTTTTCCTTCATTAAAATGGCCAAAATCGCAATTATTACGCTCACTCTTGTGGCTGTTGCTGCTGCTACTCCCAATAGGCCTTCTTGGCGGTGGCGTTATAGCAAGAAATCAACACGTTACCTCTGGCGTTATAAGTCCATATCTTGGATATGCAATGATGGGCTATCCAGGAATTGGATTGGGACATTCCATTGCAGTTTTGCCAATGGTTCCACATCTCGGTTTGATGGGATTAAAGGATAAACTCATGCTGAGTATGTAAATAATTTTAAAACTTTAAATTTATTAAAAAATTTTTTTAAAATATTCTAAATTTTTCTTTTACTTAAATAAAAAGGATTCGCCATGGCTGGTATGTACCCAATGGGAATTGGTCTTGGATATGGTGTCGTGGGCTAACCTAATCAAAATCAAATGCGTACATCTATAAAAATATAATCTTTTAATGGTCATCAACACCTCTGCACCTTTTTTGGTACACCAAACACAAAGTGCCGGGACCAAAGCTAACACGCATTCCTTATTATCTCACGATCCTAACCACCAATTGGACTAACCAATAGCACTGAAAAATCAAATTTTAACAGCTACCTAATAAAGTGATTATTCTAGCCATATATCTCCTAAATTATATATATATATGTAATATATTTTTTATACACTGGAATTTTAAAATTATGAAATTTTTATTTTTTAATAAAATTATAAATACTAAAAAAACGACTTCCTCACTGTCTTATGCAAAATATACTCGAAGATAAGCAATTTAACATGAACATTATGAACAGAAAACGTGACCACTAAAGCAATGTGTACGATGATATGACCATATTTCATACGTTCACATCTTTAATTAACGTGTCCATAATACGTTTGTTACAAATTTAATTTAACTTAATGTGATAACTTTACATTTTCATGAGACGTGACGTGCAGCGCGTTATCTCTCAACTCTTTTTCAACACTAGAATATGGAATTAACTACGCACATAATTCAAAGGGACACCGCAAATCATATATTTCACATGTACCTAAACCATTGCCATCATTTTACTTTGCATGCTTTATCTTTGGTTGATGCGTAATGACATGAGAAGATTACAATATTATGCACAAAAAATAAGTTGATTTTCAAACCACTTTTTATAATGTGGAATATATATCTCGCCATCTTAAAACAGCATTCATATAACATTATAAAAACCACATCAATTACTCTTCATCACGCGTTTATTACTAAAAGATGCTACGGAAAATATGTGCAAAGATTTATAAGTTTTTATGAAAATAAAAACAAATGAAATGAATGTATAAAGAACAGGAAAAATTTTTATTCTTTCTTTGCGGTATATACGGAAATTTTTATGGAAGTCATGGGCGGAAAAATATTTGTTTCCTTTTCTCAGTAGTTCCAACATTTATTCAACAAAAGTGCACACGCAAAATGGCCATTGAAGTCAAAATTAGTATTGATTTCCTTTCCCAAATCCAATCCTAGTTTTTATTTACCTATTCACTCCGATACGATACCACTTTTATCTGAGATACATATACATGCAATGATATGCTCTTATGTTTATGATGTGTAAAATAATATTTATTCCAGTGCTTTAATATGAGTGTAATATACCTACATGGTTATTAATAACCCAAAACTATTTAACAACAAAATGATACAATGATAATGATGAACACGGAAAAAATACAAAATAATTAAAAGAAAAAATATAGGAACTGCTGATATTTATTAACATGAGAGGGTATGCGATCGATATCAATGAATGAATAACAAATAAATACACATTATGAGAAATAAAAAATTAAATAAAAAATTAATTAAACTCGCCGTCACAACAGGTGTTAAATGAGTTCCAGTCTGTAGTATGCCTTACATGTTAAACAGTAGCGGAGCAGAGGCCCAGTGAAGGTTACTTTTCATTGCATTATTGTTGCGTTCATCCATGCGTAAAACAGCCGGCTTCACCTTTACCGCGCTGCAATTAATATATAAAGAAACAAAGTTAACCAAGATTAAGTAGGAAACCCATTTTAAAATCAGTTTACTATTTAAACCCACTGCTTCGTTGGATGTAATCATCAGTTCCAAAAATCAATCACAACAACAACATCAACATTTTGTAAAAACTTAAGGAATTCCTCCTCCTTACCCAAGAAAACATGGCCAAAACTGCTCTCATCGTTCTTGCTCTTGTGGCGGTTGCCACTGCTAAGCCAATCGGTCTTCTTGGTGGTGGAGTTGTTTCCAAGAACCACCACGTCACCTCCAGTGTAATTAGCCCATACCTTGGGATGGGATTGGGATACGGGATGATGGGATACCCAGGATTGGGCATCGGACACTCCATTGCCTCCCACTCTATCGGACATGTCGGACATCTTGGAGGTATGGGTATGATGGGAATCGGAGGAATGGGAATGGGTGGAATGGGAATGGGAGGAATGGGAATGGGAGGATTGGGAATGAAGGGTAAATAATTATACAAAAGTCGTAAAATTATCAAATTAATATGTTCTTTGACTGAGGGGAGGTATTAATATTTGTATTATTGAACTATTAGGACTCTACGGAATGTACCCTGGAGGAATTGGTCTCGGATATGGTCTCATGGGATAAGCTGAATGAAGTAAACACCAATCCTTAAGTCACCTGTCATNTATGCAGTCAGCCAGTAGCACGTTCCATTAAATTGGCCAAAGTTTGAATTTAATCGGTAAAAAATATGTGTAAAATAATTCGTCCTCCAAATTTAAATTGTAATATACCTAGCTAGTACGCACGTACACTGCACGTTTTGCACTGCACACTTGTAAATTTCAATTAGATTTTCCCTAAATTCAAAGATCAAAATTTGGTTATTCTAAAAAAAATTCAGCCATCGGGCAAAGCAATCTCTAAAATTTAAAAGTTTAGTCCCAATTTCTTGCATGCCTTTTAAATTAATGCACTTACAAACTGCACTAAATAGTTTATATGTTTGTACTGTGATATATTATTATAAGTTATCAAATGTATACCTACTTATTTTTTATACTGATGTTGTTTTGATACGGAATTTTAATAAAAAAGCACAATTCTAAAACATTAATAGTCAACCCGTTTTGTAAGGGGCTTGTTATTACATTAGTCTCTCAATACCCCCAAAACGCACCCCTTTGATAAATACGAGATCTCAAAAGCATTCAACACCTAGGATTTAAAAAAAAAGATTATTAAAGCAGTTAAGCTATTCCGGGAACTGAAATAGAGTTACCAGTGATTGTTTAATATATGCTAAAATAAACAAAGGTTCTTAAAATCAAGTTAAATGAAAGTCTATTAAAGGTTGGTCTAATGAAGCAACCATATATATTATATATGTGGACAAAGAACTCAGTACAAGATACATAGTTTGTTTTTGCACTGGTGAACATGGTTCCTTTTCTTACTTTCGTCAAAAAGGATTGGAATAGGCGACTACCATCATCTTTAGCCCCCATGGTCGAATTTTTTAGTTGCAATAAGTTCTGTGTTTATACTTTTACACTTGTCGCTGTTTTTTAAACTTGACGTTTTCATACAAAGTTTAATTCATATTATCGAGTAACCTCAATAATATTCACAAGATAAAAACTCTTACAACAAGGGCTTGTTAAATGTGAAAATATTAGCTAAACTAGAAATTGTACGGATTAGGTTTGTACTGGTGTTTGTAGTACAAACTTTGTACTGATATACTCATTTTCGATCTTACCATAAAATCTCGCAAGGTCTCTTTTATAGATATCTTGTGCAAATATCATAACGGCAAGAAAATATAATTTTATATGTTCCCTCTTATTACAGCCATTTTAATGACAAGTGTCCATGGTCATAAGTTTGAGCATGACATGCGAATATTATATCATAAAAAAGTATGCGATTTTAATTTAAAAAAAAAACAACTTTTGATCTCGCAAACGTTAATACTTAGTTGTATTTTAAACTTGTATTTCAAGTAATTTTAAGTCTGACTATAATCATGTCTCACATCAATCTTTCTCAAGAAGATGACAAGAGAAGTCAACCCTCACACTACCTGAAACACCCGAAGGATTGTAGCTCTGATACACCATTTTCCAATGGGGAAGAATTTTCGTTTCCAAATAATTTTACCAGCCACAGTCGCTCCAAAGTTTTACCCACTATCCTAAGTAGCAACGCCGGCATTGAGGGTGGTCTTCACACCAAAGTCACATCCTCTTCCGGATGTGCTGCAGTCCAGAGAAATGAGAACAAAAACAAGGACCAACATCAGTACCATCTCACCGCCAAACCACCTTTGCCCACCACAACCCTATTTACCAAGCCTCCAAACAAAATGGGATCAAAGAACAGTGGGCTTTTTGCGTTAGCTTGGGCGTCAAGTACAACGCCAAGAATGAGAGTGCCAATGCCACTGGAAGCAAATTCTTTGAAAGGTGGAGCTCACTCTAAATTATCATCTCCCCCTGTCATTATAAGAAACCGAGGCGGTAACAGAAACACCACGACAATCCCATCACAAAGTGATCCGCCTCAATTCCACTACAACGGCCCCCATCAAGTCTACAGTGGTCCTACAGCTACAACACTGTTGCCACTTGTGGAAGGTCCTGACGCTATAAGGTGGTCACCAGCTTCATCCTCCAGCTCCAGTCTGTTGAAGCCTCCACCGCCGCCACCAGAAATATTTGAGGATATCCTGGAACCATCCACATGCCACCAGACTCAAGAAAGCCAAAGTCCCTTAGGATCACTTGCATCACAACAAGAATTCCTTCGAAATGTACTTCAAGGGGGTCCTCAACATCAGATGACACCTTTTGAGTCGCATCAGGGCTCCCCATTACTCACGCCCCCAACGTTTGCTCGAGGAGGGGTAGGAGGAACCTCTCAATGCTCTAGTTTTCCGTCGATAAGTGAAATGGAGCAAGCAGCAGTTATTCAACGTCCGCACTCGGTAGGGCCATTTGTAAATAATGGAATTCCCACTGAAATTAAAGATGACCTATTGAGGATAGAATTACTTCTGGGGTTAGGACTAGAGGTAAGTAGGTAAGGGGAGTCGTAGTTACCATCCATCAATCAGAAAATTCAGAATCACAATCAACTAATCCAATTGGTGAATACTAGGAGTCAGTTAAATTTTCAGCAGCAGCAGCAGAAGTTTTATCAACCAAAGTTCCAACAACCCCCTCAAGAACAACGGCCTCAGCCACTGCCGCCTCATCATCAACAACATCAGCAAACCCATCCTGAAACTCAACAGTGGACGTCCGGAATGGACATCCAACACATTAACGATTCAGTTGTAGACGGTATCACCGCCACCACCAACTTGTCCGAAGATAAGCCAGCATGGTCGGAGGAAATTACGGAGCCGTTCAATTCTCCAAACTTTGTGCTGAATACGTTTATGGAACCCAATAGTATTTTGACCACACACCCAAATCCCAATAATAGTCTAATCACATCTACTACAATAGACCCCAATGCTAACGAACAGAAACCGATAAGCATGTTGAAAACCATAAACTTTGAAGAGTTCCAAGCATTGGCGGAGCAAAGTAGAAGTGGTTTTCCTTCGGCGGAGGTTATGCAACAGAATCCATTGTTGGCAGGAGCTCAACAATTCCAGGCGACATCGCTTAATCCATTCAGCCAAATAGTAAAGTTTATTAAAATAATCAACAAATTTTTTAACAAATTTACCCACCAAAAATTTATAAATTGCAAAAAAATAATTTATTGAAGCATCCAGGTAACTTTACTTCAAAATTACCTGATGCAACAAAAGCAATTCCATTTCGAATCCAAGTATCCCCGAAAGAATCCCATTGCCCTTCGTCTCCAAACCATGCACGACAATTTGAATTAGAACAGCAGCAGCAGCAGCAGCAGCAACAGATAACCTTTCTGCAGCAGCAATACCATCAGTATTTACAACAGGACCATAATTTCCATGCTTTGTCCGCAAATAGCTTTAAAAATGTGGAGAATCATGTTGGATCAATAGATAATTGATTTGATACTGCAAAAACCCGTGACAGTAGGGAAAGGGCTATCAAAGTCGCCTAGTAATTTGTTTCCTACTCAAGGTCTCCCCATTGTAACAAATGATGGCGCTGGGACACCAATTGCAGCATATGTTGGTGCTGGAGTAGGAGGAGGCGGAAGCAAAGTTACAGGCAGCGTTGAGTTGGACAAACCCTCCCCATTTTTCCCAGGATTCTCAGGCTCCCCTATTGAAATAAAAATCAAGCACCCTCATAATCTCCAGCACAGCAACAGTCAACCGCTCGGAAATAGAATAAGCGGAAATGAGCATGGGAGGCTGGAGGGCGTGGAAGAACTGGGTAATTTATTAAGTCAGTTACCAGTGCTGACAAGAAAACAGAAAGTGGAGGAGTTCCAGGCGTTTAATATATTAAAACCAGAGACGCCCATGACTGAAGCAGAAAGTGAAACGTCGATGATTCCACTGGTGAGCTCAAATGGAACTCTTATATCTGATCGACGACCGGGCTCGTCATATTTGAGAAGAAAAATGGGAGCAGGATCAGAAGGAGTTGGTGGTGTTCCGGGTGATACGTCAGATGATGAATTGAGGAATGTAAATACAAATAAAATGAGTATTAACGAGTTGGTCACATTGGGCCGAAAAATTTACCGGATATTAAGTCAGGTATGGAGCTATCATAATAATTAAAAATTAAGTATATAACTCTTTATTAATTATAATTTGCAATACTTTGTTCCAAGTTGAGTACCAGTGCCGTCTCAAACGTGAACGTCCACAGTAGTGCCCAACAACAACAACAACAACCTGAGCCACAGCAGCAAATTTACACCGCCCCTGTTACCTTAAACGTTCCCTCCCCAAATACTCCCATTTTCACTACAAGCAGCAGCAAAGCTTCTTTGAAAAAGCGAGGCTCAGGCCACACGGCAACTGGAATCACTTCGCCTACTCTCGTTGTCGATTTCAACACCATTCCCAATCCAACTTTTATCACAGGACCTGGTGTCAACGTGGCCAAAAGCAGTTCAAAACATGTACCCTCCTCTAAGGGACGTTCCCAAACTCCTTTACCACAGCATCTTCCAAACACTTTTCGAAAAATTCTTCACCCCCCTCCCACCCGGTGGGACAGCAAGCAGCAGGGGGCCACCACAAGCCATAATACATCTCAAGAAGCCAAGAAGATAATAAAGCTAGCTACTCCTTCCTCTACATACCAAAGGGTTTCTTCTCTTCCTCCCGCTTCCACACCCAAACTATTACCTGACAGATTTGCGGTGAGAGAAAAGTACAACAATAATTACTCTGGCGAAAAGAGCGTATCAAGACACAAACGCTGTCGACAGCCAACGCCATATCCTTTTAAAGGTATTAGCGGCATAAGTATGAACCCCAGGGAAAGTAGCCTTGGTCGTAGGAACTTTATTCAGGAAAACATTACAAAGGTGAAGCTAATGAAGAAACTTCCTGATTCTCGTGTGCGTCCCAGAAAACTACCGCCTGTGAACAAGAAAAAGTATGAAAATATTCCCAGTACCATTCCGGGTTCAAGATCTCGATCAAATAGTGCTAATCGGACTGGAGAATTAAATTACTATGATCACGACTACGGAGGAGATGCAAGCGATAAATATAGATCTTCTTCTGTCCCAGCGAGCACCCAAGCAGTATACAATCATTATGCCAATAATAGAAGCTTATCTACTCCCAGACCCAGCACAGGAATGTCTGTTAACGTTGCAAGTTCCAGGTCCCCGTCGTCCACGCCAGTGAGAGCGGGATCCAGACCCTCAAGCCGAGGAATTCTTCGTAATACTACTAATAATAATGCTCACCCAATTTATCCTCGACCAATTTTGGGATCTGCTTTGAAGGGAACAAAAGCCAAAATTTCTAAGGGTGAATCTAAAGTCCAGTTTGGAATGTTACCAAAGGCGTCTATTGGAACTAGGTATAGCTTTGTTGATGGTAATGGAAGTCCAGTAGCCAGAAAGTCTAGGTCAAAGACTAAACGGGTATCTAACACTGTTAAAAATGGTTCATCAAATAATAAAAATACATCGGCGAGTTCAATGGAACAAGAAACCAAACAGTCAAAGAAGAAGCCACAGAAAAATAGCCAGAGGAAAGTAAAAAAACATGTGATGGTGCTTACGGAAAATTTATCCACAGACTTTACTGACGACGAAAAAAAAAATTCAAAAAATAATAAACAGCCGTCCCCAATTTTTAACTCGGAAAGTGAACAACAAATGATAAGGAATATGGTCAAGGATGAAATGAACTTGATGGTGAAAAAACGTGTGAAAAATGCCCTCAAAAAGGAGCAATCAAAATCAAAGGATAAGTGGAAAGTAAGGGAAAGGGTGCAAGCACATGATGAAAGGGTGGATGATGGAGCTGATACGGAAGGCGAACCACATAGTCACCATCACAGTCCGCATGATCATGACGATAGCACGCTAATCGAAAGCGGAGAAATAACGCCGGTATACACCCCACCAAAATATTACGACGAGTCCCTATTTTCGTTAGAAAAGTGGATTAATCCGGATGGAGCGAGCATGCCAGGAAGTAGTCACACGTCAGCGAATGAAACTCCAGTGAAAACTGCAAAAAATAATAATGACAGTGTTTATGGGGTGGTGGGGCGACGGGTAAGGAAGGTAAATGTTAGCAATAAACCACAAAGTGTAAGATTTAGTTTGCCTAATCAACAGAAAAAAACAAAGTCAAAATAGGCATTATCTCAAGTTAGTTATTTAATTTATTTGCTCAAAATTTACAAGTATCGAAGATTAAAAATGTCATCCTAAAATTAACGTTTCACATTTATAAAAAAGTTAATTATAGTTAAGTATACAACACATTTTAGCATATGAATACCACAACAATTACATTCATTAAAATCGCAAGCTCTATGAAAAATGGAAAATATTGCAATGTTGCATTTAAAACCAATGTGAACGTATATAATAATAATAAACTATTCATACAAAACAACGAGAAAACCACGACGAGCTAATGAACACAGGTATGCGAGATGACACTGACACACCAAAATATAAATTTAAAAACCTAAAGATTAATTTATATAAATTAATTAAGCATCGATTGATTCAGTCAAGACTGCTGAAGTGCTGACTCAATTCACTAGTATTAGAGTGTAATAATTAGACTGGGCCAGAGTGACTCATTTTAGCTCCCGAATCTTCTGTAAAACCATCTTGGCAGTGGCATAATTGTCCAATACATTCTTGACAAGATACAAAATAAAATGAAAACGTGAATCATTTGAACACAGTAGAATATAAATGTAATTTTAGCTAACCGTGCTTAACTCCTTTTCAACAAGTGACCCAAATTTCTTCAAAGTCTGCTTTTCCATGGTGGAAGTTAGCCTCTTGCGGAAAAGGAAAATAAGTAAAACCTGTAAAGCCCTTTTACGAGTACAATCATCAATTGCCTCCAAAAGTTTGTCCAATTTGCCGAGAACTCCTTCTTTCAAAAATTTCTTCCTTTGTTCATCAGTTCCACGAAGGCACATGTAGAACACTACATCTATCGTGCTTGACTGAATTTTAGCGTGCGAATACGAAAGGAAGGAGATGACTATTGGGATCAATTTTGCTTCAATAATCATCTCAAGTGAGCTAGTCGTCTCGTAAGAAGCGAGTTGTGCAATAACGTTGAAAGCAAGTGCGACATTCTAAGGGGAAAAGACAGTATTATTTTTTTTTTTAGAAAATTTAACTCGTTTATAAAGACTGGGTAAAATTATTGAAATACATGGTTTTAGTTTGAACGAGTACCGATTCTAAAGCTACTGGCATATCTGCCAAAAAATTCCGCAACGCAAGCGGAACGTTAGCAAAGTGCTGTACTGATGCCCTTGGCTTCACCTCCAGCATTAAGTCGAGGCAGTTCAACACACAAGATTGCCCCTGAAAATCTTCTGGGGACAATTTTTCGAACACGTCCAGTAAAGCAGGAATCGCACCAAGCTCAATAGCCCAATCTCGACGTTCCGTACTGCCCTCAATCAGCTTGATCAGGGTGTTAGTGCATTTGGTTGTGATTGAAGAGGTCACACATGTGCGCAATAGTTCAATGATCGTAGGAAGGATAGCAGTGACCACATTTCTCTTTTCAATGGGAAGTTGATGTATCATGCAGGATAAAGTAAGTATTGACGCATTCTGCCATTCTTGTGGAATTTCTTTGCCATTAAAGCATTGAATAAGGGATTCAACCATTCCACACCCGATTACGGCATTGATTCCTTCATTTTCCAGGTTATAGTGAATTACATCAGCCACTCCTCCCATGAACACGCGTATAGCCTAATTGGATTTTAAATAAAACGCAATAAAACATTGATTTTGATGTAATGAAGTTCAATCCAAACAGTTAAATTAAGTACACAATTAATACGCAAGATATCTCATACCTGACTTAACTTTTGAGATGCCTTCAAATCCATTTTAAAAGCCTTCCAATAGTGCTTCAGTCCATCAGTCCCTTTTAACGATTTTAAAAATGCTAACAATTGCCAAGAGCTTGAAGCTGCAATACTTCCAGTAGCAATGATCGCACCAGCGACTAACTGCATATAAATAAGTAAATACGATAGCAACCACATAGTAATGGCAATAAATTAATTTAACACCCCACCCCCCCATATAAAAATATATTTCAATAAAAACTTCAAACCCTTACTGATTCATCGGAATATGAAAAGAATGACGCCAGCTTGGAGGAACAGTCGTTATCAATCAAAGGTCTGATGTTATCCAGAACAGCAGTGGCAATGGTAAGGCATTGTAGCATGCTCAGACGTATCTAAATATGATTAATATTAATAATTAAAAATGATGGAACCATTAGTTTTAACAACATACATAACGGACAACAGAGAATACGTAACAAATTCATAACCGTAACTTAATTTAGCTTACCAGATCATCGTGACAATCCAATAAAATGGAAATCACTGGAATTGCTTGCTTCACAATACGTGAGGAAGGCATGTAGTCTTCCACCTCATCAGAGTCGATAATCACCGCATCACTATTTGTAAGATTTATGGTTTCAAGTCCATGGACAGTTTCCTGCGTATCCTGATTTATGATAAACTTGCGCAAGGCTGTTTTATAGTTGAGCATATCACAAACGATTTGGGCGGAGTACTTTATGAACTGTTCAGGAGGATTTTTACTCTTCAATAACTTGGCCAATGGTACAAAAATAGAAGACGCGATAGATACCAATTGAGTTCGAGATGATTGCCGTTGTACCAAATAAGCTGAAAGGTAACAAACAATAAACGCTTTTGGCTTTTATATATATATTCGCATGGTATATGTAATTTATGTTCGACTTACTTAAAACTAAAGCAACCTTCTCATAGATAGTTCGATCTGGAGATTGGAGAAGCTTTATAAACAAAGGGATCGTAACTGTCTCTTGGTCCAGAAGCGCTTCAACGTGGGAGAAACACCCATAGGTCAAAATCGCTTCAAAAATCCAAGCAAGATTAAATTGGAGGGAAGAACTGTTGGAGAATAGACACAAAGTCAGATCATTACGAAGGTTGGTACGTCAAGTACATATAATGTTGATTCGCCATCATATATCTAAAAAAAATAATCATCATTAACTTAATAATATTTGCAACTTACTTGTTTGAGTTGTTCTGCAAACATTTAACAAAAAATGAAATAAAATGCTTGAATCTCAGTAGTGCATCAACATTCTTTTCTTTATCTTGGCGAAGGAACGCTTTAACCATTTCTACTGCTTTTTGAAGGATTTTGGAATCTACGCTTTTCTTGTTTCCAGCATTAATTATCAAAGAGGCCAAATCCGGGTCCACTCGAGTAAGTTCCTTCAGATCCGTCTCACCTTCTTCATTCTTCGACACGACGACGACATCATTCTGCTCCGATTCCGATTTGTCAGTGCTTTGTTCATTAAAAACCTGGTCATGGTCGGGGTTTGTACACTAAAAAAAACAGTAATGCCAAAAATTAATAATTAGCTGCTAAATGATCATTAATAATTTATTAATTAATCTGTAATTAGGCAAATATAAATAACTCTAATGACGAAACATAAACCTTCTCAGATTTATTCTGATCGTCAGCCATCCCTCCCCACTTAACTCATGAAGTCTAGACAGTCTACAGGTTGAAACTTCCAATCGTAATTACTGCACAGCAACAAACATTTTCAACTACACAAGCAGTAAAGCAATTTGTCGCCACAAAATGTCCATTAATTAAATCAATTGATTCTTCAGTTTAATTTGTAACTACGAATTACATAATTATACTTGTTTAATACTACTTTTCACTGAAAAGTTTTCTGTCAACCAATAACAAAAACCAACACTAATAATACCCGAAATAATCTGACTATAAATGAAGTTATAAATAAATGGCATTGAAATCAATACTTAAAATACTTAAAAACCAGACAGTTTAACTCAACATTAGGAAATACCATTAGTATTAGGTATTTGTTATGAATGAGATTATGATATTTTGAGATAATGGGTTTCCTTTTCACTTTTGCTTAGTCTGGTAATATTTCTAGCTCAGATGTCAGATGGAATAGAACCTCTCACATCGACTGCCAATAGTGCCAATCCAAGAATTACATATGCATAATTTATCAAAACAAAACTTCAAAACAAAACTTCATGCAAACCGGACATCAAGTAAATACATCTAACTAATTTGTAAAATTTGTCAGCTAACTCAAGAAAACGCGTATATGTAAATGTAAATATAAATATAACGTAATGTAAGACAAGTTTCATGTTTTGGATTCGAGTTTTCCTTTCAATAATATGTAATATTATTTACATCATGTAAATTACGTGTTTAAATATTACTATTAATTACCAATACTATACTATACATAGTATGTTATGCATATTTCTCATACTGCGTGCAGATTAAATTTTTTTTAACCAAGTATTATACCGCGAAGAACGATTTTAAAAGCCATCATGATCGTTTACTCGAAAAGCAAGATTCGAGGTGGATGGGAGAATTTCGATATCGATATTTTTAAAATGCAAACTATAAGGTAATTTTTACTAAACTAATTACCTAAATAAAACGAATATTCTTGATCTCCTTATTAAATTTCATCGATTCATGCAATAAACCAATTTTTGTATCATAGAATAGCATTTTGCTTTCCTGGTGGTAAAATGTCACTGGGGAAGTCTTACCCATGGAAATAAAAAATTTCGGGATTTATTGCCGAGATTTTACTATTTTTGGATAAATCCCCCAATAAAACATCTAAAAATATTATGATGAAATGATAGATATTTTTTCAATAATTGAATGAACTCATTTATTTTAGTGAAATTTTAATTTTCGCATTGTTAGATTTTTTATCGCATATCTGGTATTTAATATATTTTTCAGTGAAATTTTTGAAAATGTGTACGGAAAAAATAATATTACATATCCGCCCTTTTTAAATTATGGGAAAGATTCTTACTTATATTTTGTATACATCATTCATTATCTAAAACAGTCAAAAAGGAAACATTGTAATAATAATTTATACTAATATTATTGTAATCGTCACACTAAAAATTTGCGCTATTTGATACCAAATACCAGTCAGTATGTCAATATTGAATTATTGAATATCTTGTCAAAGTTTTTTTTCAAAGACCGGATTTTCCATCTGAATACATTTGTCCTATATAAAATAAAAAATGCAATTGTAGTTAGTAATCGAAAGCAGCACATGCGAGAACAATGGATTTACTTCTCGGAATATGAAAGCCCTTTCCATTTCATTTTTCAACTGAAATAAAACACTAGGAAGAATTGTTTAATATTTTGACGAATAATGTGTTAAATATTTATTTTATTTTAATAGCTCTTCGAAGTACGCAATCAAACATAACCCCTGGCAAATCGTTATCGAATACACTAGGTTCACAAACCAAGTATTTTACAATACTCCGAGTAATTATTTTGAAGTATTTTCTGACTGGTTAGAAAATCTTTATTTACATAAATAAAGTAAATTCATCATGAAAAATATCATTTTAGCTGTTTTAACTGCATTTCTCTTCCTCACCGTTGGGAAAGCTGAGGCGAAAACAGGTATGCAAATGAACTGGACACTAGTTGCAATAATATACAGCCTTATTATTTTAATATGAGAAACACTTTTCATATATTTATGTTATATGTAGTCCACGCCAATCAAGGACTTCTCATAATGCCGTACACTTATGACAAGTTGGCTAACGAGGATGTTGGAGGACAAGGCGAGATGATGTCACGAAAGAAACGAGACATAGACATTTACGAAGTGTTACATCACTTTGGCGGAGGCAAACATTTGGGTCGTCGGAGGCGTTAAGATGTCGTGTTATTTCTTTGCTGTTGGCAATATTTAACAGCCGAAATGCAATGTGCACATTTTAAGCCGACTTCTGTACCATGTATAAGTGTAAACTTGCATTAATCAGAGAATAAAATAAATACCAAAGTTGATCATTTCTTTTAAAGTAGTTAAATGTTTAACTATCTATCACGGACAATTAATTTCAAATTCTGACAATCCCGCAAAATAGATTTACCTCAACTTCATCCAAATCAATAAAAACGTGTCAAATCATCCCTCGACTTGTAAATGTATATATATAAAGTATAATTGCACTACGGGCTTATTGGCTTGTATAAAATAAACTTAAAACAACGGGTATTAAGCATTTTGCCATTTATCTGCATAATAATTCATAGTTTCTTAGTTTGATCATACAATAATAAAGCTGTAAGACTTGTTAATACGTAGCAGTGAGTTGACAGGGGTGCTGAAAACTTTTGTTTCCTTTGTTGTTACTAAATAAGAGCTTTCAAATGATATGCCACTTGCTATAAGTTTTTTTTTAAATCACTGTAACTCCCCCGGGGATGAGGGAGGAGGCTGACTTTAATAGGCTAGAGACTAAGACTTAAAGCTTATGTATGTACCAAATTTGAAGTAATTTGAATAAGCCGTTATCATGCGGACACACAGACAGAGACAACCATATGTGAAATTCACACTGTGAATCATTACTATACTTTTACCAGCTACGTAATAAATTAAGTATACATTTTTACAATAATTTGTTGGATGAGAATTGGAAGTAGTCAAAGTGATGATTTATTAACGATAAACATTTTTGTAACTGATTTTTTTCGCTGATTATACTAGAATTGGAAGTGTTTAATCTTTACAAATTCTACATTTTGGAATGGTTCCTTCATTTAGTATGTGCATTAAAATGGCTTATATTTTGCAAGTGCAAATACACTTCACAAGAATAATAATTTTCATATTTTGTAATATTTTACTTGCTACTACAGGATCACGGCGAGAGTCAAAACAACCCTTGTTACGCAGCAAGTCATTTGACCTCTGCAGGGAACGATGCAGAAGACAGTAAATTATTCTCATTTTGTAGAATATGTATGACATACATTCTCGAAAATATTGTAACTTTGGTCGTTTTTTTGGTAGTCGACCTACAGATGACAATTCAGCCTATACATTTGAATGTGATTCATTAGACGAGGACGATCAGGAAAGTTGTGAAAGAGATTGTCGGCATTGCTATTCAAAATCGATTTGTGACCCGAGGTTCTCTTTTTTTAAACTGTACCTGTTCTCGTTTCTCAGATTCGACTAACATTGGTTAATTAAATAATTATTATTTCAGCAAAACTCCAACCCAATTTGAATGTCCATCTGTTGCTGTTTTTGGTCGGTGTAAATTGCGCTGCGATTACCAGTAAAAATCCCATTTTATTTTTATTATTGTACATCAACTTTCTTTTAAGGTAGTTAAATACGTGACGTCATTTATACTCTGAATTTACACAGTCGCGCTGAAGGCTCCACTAAAGAATTTGAATTCAGTTGCGACAATCGCACTTTATTTCCAACCGCCTGGGATTTACGCCAATGCGTTAATGACTGTGCGCTCTGTCCAAGCCACGTTTGCGGTAATGACGACATTCTCAAATGTCCTGCAATTGACAAGCCCTTAACAAGTCGACCTCCTCCACCACCCTCCGAACCTTCATATGATGGTAGTGCATGTGAATGGCGATGCGACAAGGAGCGTTCTGAAGAAGAACAAACACGTGATTCCGAGCTGTACTGTTCACAGATTTACCCAACAAATGAAGCTCAGAAAAATGCGTGTCACGAAGATGAGTTTAGGCCTAAGGCGCCCTACGCAAGGCACCGCGGGCTGAGGCACCCCGTCTGAGGCACCCCATACTTTAGGCAACCTAGGTCTGAGGCACCCCAAACTTGAGGCAACCTAGGTCATTTGCACCCCATGCTGGAGGCTACTTAGTGAGTAAATATTTTTAATTCATGGATGAAATTTGAATGGATGTCACGTATGCATTATCATTCCATATCATGATCATTAATTTTTATGCAATATTTCTCATGAAATATCATACCAT
>JAHZNC010002239.1:0-57210 GCA_027744095.1 Zhuqinia jingwanae | reverse complement strand
TAATGTAATGTATTTACATATGTACTAGTACTGCTAGTAATGCATGTACGATGCACTATGATGAATATGAATGAACCGTACCATGTTTTTGAAGTTGTACTTTTAGTGGATGTGTGATGTGTATTGTGTATTTGTGTATGTACTATGTACCGACCGAGTACAAACAAAATCTGACTAAAACCTTATACTGCTCTGTATTCTGTATTATGCATGCACATTAGCACATACATCTTCTTTGAATTCTTTTGTGCTGAAAAAAGGGTGAAAACTTTCTTCCTCCTACATTCCAAGCTTTCAGTGATATAGCACATCATATTATCCTTCATTCCATTCCGTGATAAATACCGTACCCAAATGCCGAACCCGTTAACGTTCATCAGTGCAAACAGCGTAAAGCGTCAATTGGATTCCCAGTTTAGCAGGTTGATAGGTAAATAGGAGCTCTCTCACATTTACCTGAATGAGGGGAAGCTTTTGTCAAGCCAAAACTCAAATCAACTGACTCCTCATCTCTGTCCAAATCAAAACAAAAAAGTAGTAAGAAAAGCTACCTCTATCATCATTCCATCATCTTCCTCCTTCTATTTTCCCATTTTTTTTTCCTGCTTACTCTGTTACCAGCTTTTACTTAAATCACTCTCATGACTCATATCTAAATTTGAGTGAATTCATTAGCTCAGAAAGTCCTCCCAAGTTTAAAGTTAACTATCAGCAGCAGTTGTTTATCTTTATGTTGCCCAGCGGGTGTAATATATCTGTACAATTAAACCAAAGAAACAACTACTGGACAAACAACCAACAAAAAAGTGTTTTTACCTTTTATTATTTACCTGCTACCAGTGCTAGCTGCCCCGTTGTTGCTGCCATCTAATTCTGCACTCCAACACTGGATTTTTTTTTCAAGGTGAGTCAGTGAGTGACATATGTATCTCCTCATAATTACATTACTTATTACTTACATCATCATCCTTGTCATTTTCATCTCTCCAATCCTCGTCATCTCTATACTACGTTGTTTTATTTTATTGTGTGTATGTGCTGACTGCTGTGCATTCGTTTAATGTCGAACCTCACGTAACACGCCTGCCCATTTCAGCCTCAAAATTAGAAAAAGTGAAATTCAAGTTGTAAGTCTGTTAATTGTTATTTGTCAATAAAGGTGAAAGGTTAGGACTGTAGCAGTAAATACAGCAGAGTCAGCACCAGTTGACATTTTGAGAGAGTAAGTTAAATTAATTTGGTGACCGTGACCATATAGGTTAAAGGCAAAGGGGTACAATTTGTATCATACAAACAAGAAAATAATAATTTACATCGATTACGTGCTCTTCTTATCTTTACTTTTTACAAAACCTAAAAAGCACGGTGCTTTTATACTTTAAAAATGATAAAGCGAGTAGTAAAAACTTTTTTTGTTCCGCTGCTCCCAGTTGAAAATTGAGTTGAGGAAGTATAGTGGCAAAATAGTTGCAGATAGACAATAATAACTTGATACTCCTTCGGTTAATATGACGACGGAAGGAAGTGATAAGGAGATAAAATTTTATTTTTGTAGGACAACAGCGAGACAACTTTGTATTTGCCTTTTTTTGTGTTGGGCTATGCATTAAACATATTATTTTGTTCTATTGTTCTGATTTGATTTATTCACAGGAATTTTGTGCTGGTATTTTTTATGTAGTAGTGTGTTGTACGTCTGTCAGTCCATGATTTGTGTGAAAAAGAGCAAAAACGTACTTCCGGTTTTCCCCAACCATGTAAATAGAAATGTGATATAGGCAGTAAGGTGTAAATTCGGTTGTACTTGAGAGAGGTGAGCATATGTACAAACAAAGTACAACAACGAATGGACTAAGATTTTTGATTATTTTTTACATTTGAATGCATATTATCACTATCATCATGTTTTATACGGCACATCATCATCATAGTTGTATGCAAGAAAGGAAACGGAACGCTTGAGGTTAAAATTGAGCGGATTAAAAGTTGCAATGTATTAATATGAGTCGAGTTAAGCCATGTCAGTCCGCCGTCTTCTTGAGTCACACTTGGCTGCCCTTTTGATATAAGATGAGTTGATGAGCAAAGAAATATTTAAAACATTTATTACATGAATCATACATACAAGATGCATAAAAAAGAACTCTTAAGTTCCTCTGTGTTTGAGTCGTGGCCACGTATATAGAAATACATGAAAAAGAAGAAGAATTATATTTTGGTAGAGGGATGCTAATCAGCAATTTATATGGCTTAAATGTTCTCCTCTCATCATCAAAACAACAATGCGCATAATAGCGGATCAAAGAAGACTGCTCTTATTATTAGTTCACTTTTTTTAATGAGTTGAACTGAGGAGGGTGCTCTATGTAGGCATTCGTCTTCATTTGATTACTCTACTACAACTACATGCACACTTTTTTCTGCTCTGAATTCTGATAATGCTGCTGCTGCTAGTGCTGCTGCTGCTGATTTGAAGTGAAATTAGCAAAATATTGGACGGTAACGTCAGCCAGCATCTCTTTTCTTCCCTGAGATTGACGAGAGCAGCTTTTTGCACTTTTTGCACTGCCTGCGCCTGCAGCGTCATCATCATCTTCACCATATCCATCCATCCATCTTGTAATGCAAATGCAACCTTTTTTGTAGTTTTGGCAAAAGCAAAAATAGTAAAAAGGGAGAAAAAAAATGCATGTTTGCACTAAAAAAGGGCAACGTTAGGGAAGAAGGGAAGAGAATGGTCAGCCAGTTAAGTTAACAAAGTCTCGCATTTTCAATTTTAGAAGAGACTGAGAGGGGAGTGCTTGTGCAATAGTGCAATGCATTTTTATTGCAATTTATCAAAATAGCCAAGCACAAATTAGCCACACGTTCTTATTATTTTTAGAGAGCCGTGCACCGCAAGCAACCTCCTGCATTCTTTACACTTTTAAAATCTGTTTCTTTTCTCATGTGCAATAATATATGCAAAAGTGAAGTTTGCAATAGTGTTAAATTTGCTTATAGTCATAAATTATATTTTGTGTGCTATTGAAATTAGTAATTAGCATATTTGCTTCTCTGATAACATGAAACATAACACTGTTGTCTGTGTTTACATTGTTTTTACTTAGTTTGAAGTCGTCTTGCTAGTTGTTTAATAAATGTAGCTTAGAATTGTTTGTATTGTAGTTTGTACTAAAAATTTATTGACTTTTTAGTTAGTAGTTTTGTACTCTTGTGGATTGAGAATTTAATCAAGTGCGTAACTATATTATTCTTGTTATTAATGGATTGGTGTGATGTAGTAATTAATTTACTAGCACTCAGTGTAAAATATTAAATTAATATTCATGTGGATTGAGATTAATAATTGAGAATTTTCCATTTTCTTTTTTGTCTCTTTTCCCTCTGCTTTCACTTGTGTAAATATTTGGCACAGGCAAAGCACCTTTCCTCCCTTGTTCCAGTCTTCCGCTCTTCTACTTCTTCTTCACTACTGGCCACTTTGAGCTGGAGAGGGTGCGTGGGTGGTTGGTATCTCTGATGATAAAATGGTTGCCGGTACCGCTACAACTACAAATTGTTGACTACTATCCAATCGTCATCCTCATCCCTTCACTCATCATTAACAGATTTATTTAATCTGTCAACGACTTTACGAGATTTTTTGTGGGTTTCCGAGTCTGCTCGCTCCTCCGACGCAACCTTTTTGATACCTTTTCTAGCCAAATAATCCAAAAGACAGCATGTCCAATAATGAGTCCAAGTCCACTCCTGAATATGGTCGGCTGCGAAATTTTTGGCAAACAAGTATGTCACTAATTATCCCCCTTTCCATATATTTTTTTACTAATTTACACAAGATAAAAATATTACCACATTAATTAAAATTAACATCAATCTACTAACTGCCAAGTCAAGTCACTGCAATTTATTTTTTATACTTTTGTTTTGTGTATGAAAAAATATGTCGTTTTGTGTGTTTGTGTGTGTATTTATGTTGAATGCAATATGCAAAAATGCAATGTAGGTTATGGGATCAAATATATATATCCACCACCACGCACAAAAATGGGAATCTAATATGTAATGTGAGCATATTTGTTAATATGACATCTCTCTCTTTGAAAAAAAATGTTCTCAAATTCTTGGGGATGACAACATTTTTTGGCATTGACGCTAATAACATGTTTGTATATAGCCTTTTCAGCCAGCAGTAAACTTGACTCACTTTCTTATTTTCAAAATAGTCCATATAGCTCCGAAGCAAAAAATTGTGCATTGCATATTATTATGAATCTGTGTTAAAATGTGGCATTAAAAATGGGATAGGTGCATCCGGTGGTCGGGTTTCAGTTTGGACTGATGGATGCATGGAGGGAAGAATGTAGAAGCAAGTTAAAAGAGGGTTTTTTTGGTGTGGCTGTGGAATACTACATGGAATATTATGGTGATAGTGATGCTTCCTGTGTGTGAGTGAGTGTTGTTATGAAGTATATAGCGCTTGTGTGTATTCATTCTCGCATATTTTTTTAATCATTAAAACACATGACTCTCATGAAAAGAAAAAGAAGCCAAATGAGTGCATTGTTCGTCATCAAATATAGGCTCGTTTATAGTGAAGTGGCAGGCAACTTGTAGTTTTGTTAGAAAGACAAGACAGGCGTGCGTGGGTGGGTGGAATAAGGAAAATCTTGTACATTTTTTTTATATTCGCGAGCATTTTATTTCTCCGTTTACTATATTTTAAACTCATTTTCAAATGTGGACGCTCATTGTGCTTTATTATTTGTGAGAGGAACAATATAATAATAATAATTAGCTATTATTATTTTGTACATACATTATACATACGTATGTCCATGTAGATAAATGGTGCTTCAGCTTGTTAGTTTGTATGATGATGTTGTTGGAGGGCAGAGGGGATTTCTGTGTTTATTTATGCTGCGTTCAAGACATAACATGTATAAATTCTGTTCTAATTTTTTACTGGGATTGACCCACATTTCTCAATCTGTTTTCAGAAACTGAATCCGGTGACGGGAATTCCAATTCACAAGTTGTGTTGAAGGATAGTCGCTCTAACTCAATTAGCTCAACCAACAATAATCACAACGGAAATTCATTCAAGACTGACGGTGTCAACTCAAGAAAATCCAGCATGGGCGACGGTAAATCAATTGCAAACTCTGCTCTTTGTGCAAAGAAATTATTATTTATTTATTTAAAAAATAATAATAACTCCAACTTGATTGTGAGTATTGTGACATGTTTTTTGTATCATTTGTAGACCTTACCCCAGCCGTTTTAGAATTCGACCAAGATGTCACAGCGAGCATTTTAGCGGAGTTTTTGCAGTGCGCCGAGAAACTCGGCGGAGAAGTTGCAGAGCATGGACGCCTCGTCCAAAAGGCTTTCAAGTAAGTGCGAATTTTGGCGTTTAAATATTAAAAGTTGAAATGAACTTCATTTAATGGAGGTAGGCAAAAAGAAATCATTTATTTAATTAATTTTGGCAATAGTGTGCAGCGAAATTTCCTGATGACTGCGACCAAGCACGCCAAACCGAGTGACGCTGACTTCCAGAGATTGTTGAGCGACACGGCCAACGCCATCTCAGAAATCCAACAGTTCCGAGAGAAGCGACGATCAAGTCAGTTTTTCAACCATTTATCCGGTGTTTCGGAGAGCATACCTGCCCTGGCATGGGTCACTGTCGCACCTAATCTTCGTCAAGGTGGCGCTGTGCCGTCCCGAGGAGGAGATGCTTCCACGGGCCCCGTCACAAATGGACATCAGAAGGCGACCCCTTCGCAGAAGCCTCCAAAGCTGGTACTGGAGGGCAAGAAGTGGTGTGTGGAATACCAAATGGGGCAGAAGAACCTCAAGATAGAGAATGTGGAGATGAATCAAGTGGTGTACATATTGGGATGCAAGGACTCGACATTGACAGTCAAGGGGAAGCTCAACTCGATCGTGATTGACTCCTGCGTCAAGTCGGCGATTGTCTTTGACAGCTTGGTGGCCTCTGTCGAGTTTGTCAACTGTCGGGATTGCCAGATGCAGGTCATGGGGGCCGTACCTACCATCATCATCGATAAAGTGGATGGTCTCCAGATGTTCCTCAGCAAAGACTCCCTCAACGTCGAAATTGTCTCCGCCAAGTCGTCTGCATTAAACGTTATGATACCCAAAGCGGATGGCGAATTTGTAAGTTGATCCCCTGTAATTTTTATCATAACATTTTGTTGTAACTTTCATAATCAATGTAAATGACATATTATTTATTTATTTATCGTCAGTCGGAACACCCTGTTCCGGAGCAATTTAAGACGACAGTTGGGGCCAAAGGTCTCATAACAACAGCCACGGAGAGTGTTGGAGTTTAAAAAGAGGCGTGCTGCACAGATACAACCGAGATTCCACACCACAGATGTGCAATGTGCAACCAACCACACAAAACACAACTTTTGATTATCTTTGTAACTGTATAGGAGGTGGACTAGGTGGAGGGGAGAAGGGGACAGGGGAATCAAGTGTAGATCCCTCTCTCATGCAATTGGAGACTATATGTTATTTGACGTACTCAGTTTAATAGCTGGTGATCAGATCACACAGCAAACTTACATATTATTATTATAAATATTATAATAATTATTATATTAATATTATTATTACCATTGCAGTTATACATTGTTTCAGTGATTACATTTATTATAACAATAATTATTGTTATAATAAACTTTCAAAGCAGTAGCATGAATTGTTCAGAATAAAAACTGAAAAATCCTTAAAAATTAATTTACGGCAAAATTATTATTTTAATGAAAATTGTATGCATACTATTTTCTTTTGTTTTGGTGGTGCTGCTGCTGCTGGTTTGTACGTTTGTTTTTGGATTAGCTCTGTCTGAGGCTGGCTTTGTTTACAGACTAACCTTAATTACTTATTATTATTACTACCACTACTACACCTGGATATATATGTATGACCATCTTATATTTATTGTCAATTAGTATATCTTTTTATTGATATCATTTATCATATTTATTGTTTTACTCTTTAAATATGCCCTATAAATACATATATTTCACTGCTTGAGTGTCGCATTTAGGTAACTGCTCGAATTACTATGAACTTGCGTATTAAAAAAAAAGTCACCATAAAAAAAATCAACATTTTTTTAGGTGGAAGTAATTAAGCTAAAAAAATAAATTTAATGTAAATAATAAGATACATGGTCAATGGTCAAATGAGAAAGATGAAATGATACAATAAGTACCGTGACATTATAACTTTGTATGTTCTTAAATAAAATGTAAAATGAAATATTAATAATAAATAAAACGACTTCAATTGTGAATAAACCAGATATTTTATTTCATTCCCAACTCCTCCTCATAACAAAAGAAGAAACATAACGGTTATTAGGCCCACAAAATAATTATGATAATTGGTTTCGGCACAGCACAGGTTTGAAATTTGTGAAATAATATAGATATTATAACATTTTAAATGTGTTTGCTCACCCTGAGCTTTATTGTATATCTGGTTGTTTATTATTACTAATAATAATAATTTTTGAATAAGACGCACGCCTTTGAAAAAGGGGACTAACTTTAATATCTACGTCAAAACTGTAGAATTGGCAATTATGTAGTTGTTGGATAGTCTTCTACACGAATTTAATTTTGAAATGATTGAGGTGATGAGTGTGAAGAGGTAATCTAGTCTACATTCATGTCTTCAGGCTTCTGCTCCTGAAACAAAGAAATAATAATAATAGTTATTATTATTATTACATAAACCCACATTAAACTAATAATCGGCAGTCGATTTTTTTACCTCTGATGAGTCTGACGTCTTTTTCTGGCTGTCTGCTTCCTTCTGAATTGCATTAAGGAAGGCTTCAAGATTACCATTTCTGGCAGCCACCACGGCGTCCGAACCAAATTCGAACTGCTCTACCAGAGGTCCCAGTTGTCCACTTGGAAAGGCAGAGCAAAATGAGCTCAGGGCGTGCTGAAATGCGGGGCTGATAAGCGTGTCCACCACCTCCTCAGGATTGGCAGTTTTCTCTTGGCTTCCATACCCAAACCGGGGCAAGAGAGGAGTCAATTTTTGCACTGTTTTTGGGGATGCAGTGATACGCTTGACAAACTCTGTGTTGACACCTGCGGCCAAATCCACTGAACCTCCACTGCCCGGCTGGATGCCGCTCAGAATCTTTTGAAGGTCCTCCAACTGCACGGAGGATTTTGCAGCAGCACCAGCTGAAGACGCAGTTACACCAGACGAGGAAGAGGCAGATTTGGGTGACGTAGCTGTCGCTGGGTCAGGCTTAGCGGCAGTTTTGGGAGCGCTTCCATTTGTTTCTGACGAAGGTTTTGGCTCTGTTGAACCACCACTCCCTCCGCCAGCCGCTTGAGTCAGCTGCGCTAGTAGTCCCGCGGCTGCATTCCCTCCGTAATCACTCATCCCTGCGAATCAATATGACACATAAATTTTTACTATTCAGCCTTTGGATTAAATTAAATAAATATAATTTATTTGCGATGCTGTCAGCTTACCTCCAATAAGTTGCATCAGCTGAGATTGGTTCATGGACTGAAGCAGAGTCTGCATCTCTTGCTCCGAAGGCGTGGAACTGTTGTCAAGCAGTCCTCTGCCAGAGCTTCCACCTCCAGGATTATTCAGAGCCTCATTCACTTTGCTTATCAGCTCCTCATCATTGTCTGCTTTGGGCTCTTGCATCCAGAAAAATAGCTTCCTCGATGACGCCTTAAACTGTTCGAGGAGAGAAAAATACTTGCTCATATTTGGTGAATTTAATGGGTGCTAAAATATAGTTAAAAATGCGAGAGTCACCTTGAGCAAAACCACGCGGGACCCCTCCTTGCATTGAGTCACTTTGGAGAAAACAGCGTCTTCCGGGAAAATGATTAAATCCTGAAAATGACAACACACCACGCATCATTACAAAAACCACAATAATTATTAATGTTAGCTTATTTAATAAAAATAAAATAAAAAGAGTCTAGTCAAGTTACATCTTCCACAACGCCGGATGTCCTGTCTTTCCAGCAGAAATGAGTCAGCTGATCATCTGACTGGTAAACGTACACTTGCCCCTTCCTCTTGTCAGGGTGGACCATGTTACCTGTTCATCGACAAACAAACATTAATTTATTCAGAATAAAGTAAGCATATTTATTCTAATAGAATACTGTACTTACCTTTCAAAGTCATTTTGCCGGCCCGGAATTCCACAATGTTTTTGGGTTGGCTCCTCCCTTGATTCCCTCTTCCTCCAAATAAGAGCGCCATATTATTGCAACGGAAGTGTTTCAGAACAATTGACGCAAAAATCCTCTGCGAATCAACAACTAATTAATCAGTACAAAAACTCTTCCGGTCAACTGCCAAAACTGAGCTCTACTTTCTGCACTTTCGCCACTATATTTCTCCTACACAATACCAGGTTTCCCTGCCCATTCATTCAATCAATGTAAAAAGACACTTCCGTAAAACTTCAGAGCCTTATTTCGAAATAATACTAATTAAAAATTTGTGAGGAACTCACTCAAGTTAACCACACCAGTCCCAACACTAAGGCACAATATGTCTAGAATATTGACTTGATACGCGTTTTGCTTGTATTATATTGTTAATTATTTTGACATGAATCAACGGATACTGTAATAAAGTAATTAAGAAAAATCATTAGTATCACAGTTATTATTATTAATCTGCTTGCTTTTAATAATAGATTTGACAGTGATTTTCCCCCGTCAACATTCAACGCAAGTAAACTTTTCCTATCTCAAAAAAAAACATTGTAATAAAGATGAAAATTTGCTGACCAATTGTGATAGAGAAAAAGGAGGGGCGCTGATATAGCGAAAAGTAGGATAAGCCACGCCTTTACTGGATAGCAAAAGAAGAGGTGAATTTTTATGTTGTTTAGTGTCGCAACGGTAGAGAGCAGCACTTGGTTTCTCCAAATCACTCGAACAAAGTATATTAATGTTGTGTGGCATAGTTGCATATGAGGAGCCCGAAAGAAGAGAAGCCCATCCCGTCAGTCGAAGACTCAGGAGCAGAGATGGACAAATCGCGTTCGACCGTAAACCGTGTTCGAAAATCAACCAAACCGTACCGTACACGAACTGTACACTGTTCGGTTCGGGTACGGTTCGATTGTCCGTGGCAACTTTTCGTGTACGGTTCGAGTAGTTCGGAAGTTGGAGAAAGTGTTCGAGTACGGTTCAAGTTCGATGACTAATTTCAAGCGAACACTTTACCAACATGCAGCAGCACCAGCTGATATAAGTTTACATTGCATTTTATGCATTTGCAAACGTAAAAGCACATTATACCACTACTACAAGATCAGTCGTTTTAAAATAATCCCAATTTATTGGATACAATTAAATACATGCATATAATTTGCATTGTTAAATTAGGAATTAGAGGGAATTTGGCAGCAATAAGTCATTGTTCGACCCGAACAGTTCGGTTCGAGTGTTCGATTGTTCGGGTCGATCGTAAAATGCCCCGTGGCTTACTGTTCGGATGTACGGTTCGGTTAGTAAATGATATGTGTTCGACAGTACGGTGTACGGTTCGATCGGACAATGTGAGGTGTACGACTGTACGGTTGTACGGTTCGATCGTTAAATTCATTGTGTTCGAATGTTCGCCTAACTGTTCGACGAGCAAAAATGTTCATCTCTGCTTGTAAGTTATAAATATACTACCCAACCTGATGAATATAACATAATATCGTGCACAATTTTTTATAAATCCTTTTACGCCTTGGATTAATCTCGACTCCTCCAACAACACCGTGCCAGAATATTAATTTTTACTTTTAATTTTGTACCATTAAAGTTTATAATTTATTAAATGAAAACTTTTTGATACCTGTCAACTAAATCGTCAAAATACTGAACTTTATCCAAATTTTCAATTCATTATCATGACATGTCATCGTAGTTGCTCCTCTGATTGTACATTTAAGCTAGGTGTGTAGTTATTTTTACTTAACTGTCAAAAATGTAATGCAGATGCAAATCTTTTAAATTATGTGATGTTATTTGAGGAATTCTCATAGCAGATTCCCTGCTCCATTTTGAGATTGTAATGTCGTACGATGCTTGTTGTTTGCTGCGGTTTCATTGATAAAACGAATTTTTGAATGATAAAATAATATGTGATTTAAACACGAAAAGTCAACAGCAACAAAATTGTTGACGATCCAGAGACGAGAGAGATGGAAATGGAAAAATGTTTAATGAATGACGAACAGTGATGGCGACGACAACTCATGTACAATGCACATATTTGATATATTTCACTAATCAATTAAAGTGCTAGTACGTATGTTTTTGTTCACCAATAATGAAAATGTTATTGACACGGCACGCGATTGATGTGAGCAGCATATCTTGTTTCAAAAATAAGTTGAAAAGATCATGCAGAGAAATTTTTAATATTATTTACACGTACAAACTTGGGCTATTTTACAATCCCTTGCTTCCATGCAGTGACACCGTTATTGTAGTTTTGAGAAAAATTAGATCCAAGTGACTTCAATCAGTTAAACCTCAGTACTGTTTGCATATGATCATGATCATCAGCATAGATGTTGCAGACAATATTTATCCATTACCTCGGAATCAATATGGCTTAAAGTTTTTTTTCAAATGTGCAATTTACTGCAATTAAAGATTTTTTTCTTTTTTTTAAAGGGATATGAGATATGCAAGTCCTAGAATTGTCACAAAGGTTTTATTATCATTATCATATTATCATTCATTTATCATTATTACTGGTACAACATAAAACCAAACAAAAACAACCCATTTTCGACCCATGATTACTTTTTTCTAATAAAAATAAATCTAAATAATATGCATGCTACTATGCTACTCGTATAATAGGCAGATAGGTACTCTAAAAGTCCATAAAATCCTATGGTAAAATCTTCGAGAGGACCGTATCTTCCCTGTTTGGTTAGTTGTTAATTTTTTACTGGATTTCCATTGATACACTTATGTACACCCTTTTATGTGAAATTACGTATAATAAAATAATAATTTCTCTCTTCCCCTTGAAATTTTATTTTACCTGTGGAACATTGTAAAAAAATCATCATTAAGTAGATAAATTTTGATAGTCGAAACACTAGAAGTGATTCTTTTTGTGATCGTTCGATTCTACCAACAACGTTTACACATTCCAGTCAATATAATGTGGAGTTTTCTCTTGAATTGTGCCAAACCTTTCAAAGATTGGATGTACGATATATTTATAGTTACGCGGAAAAATTTACGGATGCGACGACGAAGATATATTCCTTTTCTTTTTGAAATGCTGGTTCCAATAATCATTGTCACGTGTCTGGTTAGCTTCGATAATTTAATTAATTTTTTGTCATTTCAAATTTCTTAAATTTAATGAAAATGAAAATTTTTATTCCAAGAACGAATGAGATTAATTTAAAATACATTTTTTTTTATAAAATAAAACAGGTTGGGGCAAATAACAAGAAAGCACTACTCCGGACTAGAACTTTGGATACCAAGACATATTCCCAGGCTGATGAACGAATTGATACTTTGGAAAAATATTATGACCTTGGCAGTCACTTTGACGTAAATATATATTAACACAAAAATTTAGCCTTTATATACCTTTTGTTGTATTTTAATCGATTTTCGCGTGTATTTTTCTAGCTAGATTTTGTTCGTAATCATACACTGTGCAGTAGGCCCTCTGATCCCAAAAACTGCCGTATTGGCTACGTTGCTGATAAAGATACCGAAGATGCAGTCTTCAATACCACAATATTAAATGAATACTTCAAAAATACCCGTATGAATTCACTAAATATGAATCACTATACAAGTTTGGCATAAAAGTAGCATGCCACATAATATGCATGTTTTTGTATATTATTATTGTGTCTCCCTTTTGGTGTTATTAAGTATTTACCAGATTTGACGATGAGGAGGAAATTATCAAATGCCTGGATGTTAAAGATGATCAAGTTTGTAACAAAATGCTGGAGGGTATCAGTCCCAGTAAAGTTGACACAGTCACAGAAGATCCAATTCTTGGATTTCGTGCAGCGGTAATATTCCAGACGAGCGTTAATGATGTTGACGTCAAGTACAAGATCCGTCTTATGGAAACGCATTACGGTTCTTTACGTCATGTAGTTAAAACACACAGATTGACTTCAACCATTTATGACAGAAGAGAAGGTAGTAAAAAAGAAACAAATATTATGCATTGCAAATTGCATATCGCCAGTGTAATTCTATAAATTGGAGTCACCGCAAACATTCTCTCTACGAAAAAGAATTCAGTAAATTGGGATAAAGTATAAGCTTGATCTTGAATAAATTCAGTTCACCGTTAAATTTGATTTGCTACAGTTTGATATGTACATGCCTTGTCCTTTCGGAAGATCTAAAATGGAATTTTGAAAATAATGGGCAGCAAAAAATTAAAATGTCAACTTAGTTATAAATGTAAGCTTGTCACTACTTTTACTACTTTTACACAGATAACTCTCACATTTTCGTTTATAAGGTCTATTTTATAATAAGATTTAATTTCTATTTAAGGTTTATAATTTTTTTTTCGTTTTATTCAAACACTAATGTAATTGCGGCGAGTCCTTATTAGAAAATTTGTAGAAATTTGTAGGCTATTTTTCAGGCTGAAGTTTTTTTGCGGTGACTTAAAATTATAATGATGATAAATTTGATAAAAAAATCTCATACAAATTTTCTTGACCTTAGCTGGGGAAAGTTATCTTGAAACGGGATTTCTAAGTCTTCAACTATATATTGACAGGATGATTGTTGAACACATCAAGTCTCAATTAGTTCAAAAAGACAAAAACTCAATTGCAAAAAATATAAACTTTGAGGATGATTCAGATTGTACTTGTGGGGTGAGTATTATGTTAGTATATTGTTTTCAAGATTTTGATGTACTGGTTTACTAATGTCGTGTGCTTGTGTGGTTCTTCGTTCCAGGTTATTTTACGTGAGTCTCCTTACAGGCAGTCAGATCAATATCACGATGCTGAGGATGCTCCTGGAGCTCTTATTAATAAGGATCACGATGACCAAAATACTGGGGACAAAGACGTATTTTTTCATACTGATATAGAAGACCTCGATCGTGTTGATCACGTAAACAAACAGTCTTTGATCGTAACTGCCATTCTTGTGCTGGCCTTTACATTTCTAATTCCCTCGGAGCAAAGAAGAATAGCGTCTGAGAAAGAGAATGGGTTAACCATTCTCTTGCTAGTGACTGGGATGACGCATCGAATGCAATGGCTGGGAAATCTATTGGCAGTAATGCTCTCATATTCGTTTCCAGTAACAGTAGTAGCAATCTTGTTGACTATTCGTTTTAACGAGAAAGAAGGAGCTGTTTTTGAGTATGTTTCTTTGTCGCAATTGTGGTTACTCATATTTTTGTATGTCATAGCGTTAGCTTCCATTTGCTACGTTACAACCGTCTTCTTCGACATACGTTAGTAGTAATATATCCATATTTTTATATGCGACTTTAAAAAAAAACATTCTGTATTTTCTTATTATTTTGACTTGTATTATTTCTTATGTTAACTTACGATCTTCACCGATGATAACCATACAACAGTTTAGAACCATAGAGTTCAAGTTAATCAAAGGGGTGATAAGAACGCCCTCCTACCTTACTACTGTAATATATCCATATTTTTATATGCGACTTTAAAAAAAAACATTCTGTATTTTCTTATTATTTTGACTTGTATTATTTCTTAGCAATGACGGCTATTGCAGCATCTGTAAGTTTTTGGACGACTTCATTTCTGGCTCCACTTTATCATACAGACTATTACTACGATTTGGTGCCAGCGTGGGTTATCATTCTTTGTGGATTACATCCTTGCATTGCCTTTCAGGCTGGTCTGAGATTGCTTATTCGGTTCGAGAAGCATCGCGTTCACAGTTACATATATTCGATGACGAAAAGCATTCCTACGGATTCTATCCAAATAATTTTTATCGTTGGCATATTAACTTTTGACATCTTATTCTACATGATGCTGGCGATTTACTTGGATCGTATCTTGAAATCCAAGTATGGCATCACCAAACCTTGGTACTACGTTTGCAAGGTATGTACAAAAGTATTTCTAACAAGCAAATATATATATTGTTATTTGCATGAATATTTATATGTAAACAGAAAATCCATTCCGTTTGAATTGTGGCAAATGTAGATTAGCGAGTATCAGTCGTCAAAAGTAGCTCCTGCGAACATGATTAAAAATTTTAAAGATGAGCCTGGATATGAACCTTGTGCTCATAATGCCAAACCAAGTATATTTACAAGCAATTTGACTAAAAAATATGGGAAAACTGTGGCCCTGGATAACATTAACGTTCAGTTTAATCAGGGAGAAATATTTGCCCTACTTGGGTAAAAATCCATTCAATTTACCAAAATGCACTAGTTTTGAGTACTAATTGTTTTTCTATCCTGTTTTAGGCACAATGGTGCTGGTAAATCAACCCTACTCAATGTGTTTTCCGGTAAGTGCACAATGTGTACTGGGAAGGATGATGCTTGTTTTGGAAATAATTTGTTACATCTTTTATAGGCTTTACACCTGTCACTTCCGGCACAGCTACAATCTGCGGATATGACGTCAAAACTCACATGGTACAAATCCAGGCATTTACGGGTATATGTCCGCAGAAAAGTTCACTCTATGACGACTTGACCCCAATGGAACATTTAATGATTTTTGGACGAGTAAGTAATTGCGGTTCACATAGTTTGCTATGGATATATTTCATTAATTACATTTTATGACCAATGCAGCTTCGAGGTCTTCGGGGTTCTGCGGCCGCTGAAGAAAGCATGGAACTAATGGAGAGGTTGCGTTTTCACGAAATGGCAAATTGGATTGTAGGCAAAATGTCAAATGGTGAAAAACGCAAGCTCAGCTTGGCTATTGCGTTAATTGGCAACCCGAAAATTATACTTCTTGATGAACCAACTGGGTATGCGCACCAAAAACGTTTTTAAAATTAAACACGCCTTCTCTTATAAATAATGTGGAGCTGTATTTATTTCCAGAGGACTGGACTATTACAGTCGCCGGGCTGTATGGGATTTGCTTTTGGTAACTGTTCAAAAATGTTGAAAAATAATCAGATCACATTTAACAACACACAAATTATCATACATTTGCTTACTGTTTAATTTCCCAATAGAAAATACGTTTAAATAACGTAACTATAATCTACGTAACTCATTTTATGGAGGAAGCGGAACTACTTGGAGACAGGATTGGAGTTCTCGACGGTGGCAAACTGCAAGTATGTGGATCGCACGCTTTTCTTAGAAAATATTGTGGCCTGGCGTATTCACTGAAAATAGGGATGGATCCTCATCAAAATCCAGACCCACAGAAAATTCTTCAAGTTGTGCGTGGTGCCATGCCAAATGCTACTTTGAGTACCCTACACATTTTCCCGAATGAAAATCGACAGTGCACTTGCAATCTTCCGTTGCAAGATTACTCTACAGCAGCAATGTCGGAGCTATTCACTGATTTAGCTAAACTGAAAGAATCCTTGGGTGTTGTGGGATTTTCTGTGTCTGCTTCCACAATGGATGAAATCTTTTTGTTGTAAGACATTTTCAAAGTCTAGGGTTGTGCGTCCTTCCTTTGACTCATTATTGTATTAATAAATTAATCTCGTTTGAAGTTTAAGTCGCCAGTTAAACCCAACAGCAAAAGAGATTATTCCAATTGTGATTGAAGAAGAAACTTATAGCGTAGAGGACCATGATGGTAAATGCACACACACCCATTTTTACAAGTCTGTTTTAGGCTGGACAACTTTATTTAGCAACTTTCATCTTACTACTTTCAGAGTTACTTAAGAAATTTTTCAGAGTTGAGCCGTCAGTACTGCTCCCTCTCAAACACTTTCACATTCTACTTCATAAGAGAATTTTAGACACATGGCGCAACAAAAAGTTACTCCTCTTTCAGGTAAAAGTAAAAATTCAAAGTTGTCAAGAAAAAATGGGAATTTATAGATGGATTAAACTGCAATTGCACTAATTTTGTTTCAGATATTTGTACCCTTCTCAATTTGCTTAATCGCAGCCCTACGACTAAGCTCACATGTTGACCTATTGGGACGTACAGGGCCTCCTATGGAGCTTTCGCTTGATGCATATAAAAATGCGATCACACTGTACCATGCCAATAGGAGGACTTTTGTAAGACTTTTCTGTAAAATGTGATGCAACATTTTACATTCTATTGTACCTCTCTCATTACCATGATTGTACAAGTTTGTGTGTCAAAAGATTTCAGATACCGTGTTGAAGGCAGTTATTGGTCCCAGTGCTAAATATGTGAAAGCCTCTGATCTCTCCTCTATCTATATTCGGTTAAATTATAATGAATTGCGACACAGACACGTTGTTGGCATAAGTGCGGAAACTGGGGACAATGGTCAACTATATGTATACTATAGCCCTTATACTATACATGCGACGCCGCTAGCTCTTAACATTTTCTCCAATACGCTTGTAAAGTATATGGATGTAGGAAGAAAGATTGTTACCACAAATCACCCTCTACTACATCCATATTACACGAGAGTGACTTTTGAGGAGGATCCTTATGCTCCAGACTTCTTTGCCATCCTGTGTACATTATCAGCCTCAATAAGTGTTGCCTTCTGCGTTATCTTCCCTCTGGCAGAGACACTAAGTGGAACAAAGCATCTGCAACTAATGGCGGGCGTCCAACCATGCATTTACTGGCTTGCAATTTTTTGTTGGGACGCCCTTGTGATCTTTCTTCAATGTGCCATTCTCATTGTTTTTGCTTTTTTCTACGAGCCCCTTAGTGTATTTGCCCTACATGGGGATACTGACCTAACAGGGGTTGGCGTTGTATGCGCCATTTGCGCTTTTCTTTACAGTGGTCTCATGTTGGCTTACACCATTTCCCGAGTTGCAAGCTCAAAGTCCGCCGGATTTGCTACGTGCATGTCAATTTCTCTCTTGACTGGGATTATTATTCCACTTTTTATTTTAGGAGTGGGACTTGATGATGGGAATGTCCATGCCGAATCTATTGGTTTTGACTTTTTGCTAATATTTCCGCACTTTGCACTCACATCAACCATCCGAAAGATTGCCATTACGGCGTTTGCCAACGGTCGATGCAATCATTTCACCCAAATTGGTGCTGAGCGGTACTGCAGAATACCCGACGAGGATGAAGAAATTCAGAAAAAGCCACTAGACTGCTGTCCAAACTGCAAAGATCACCCAAAGATTGATATTACAACTTGCTTTGATATGAAAGAATTGCTACGGACTCCGTGGTCATCATTCCATCATTCTTATGATAAAGCGACAGGACTCAACCCAAGTGATGCGTCTACCAGAAGCATTTTTAATGAGGCTATTGCTCTCTTTTTGGTCGGAGTGTTTCTCAACATTTTGTTAGTATATTTAGACTCTGACTATTGGCATGTTACTAAAAGTTGTAGCTGCGGAGAGAGAGCAAGAGCCTTCCAGACCGATGTGGACGACGAGGATGTGCTTGTGGAAGCTGACAAAGTTTCAAATGCAGTGAACAAGAAAAAAACTGATAAGGAGGCTCTGGTCGTACATAACTTGTGCAAAAGCTATGGAATTTATCCAGCTTTGCACAACATTTCCTTCCTGGTTAGACCTGGTGAGGTATTTGGTATCATTGGGGTAACTGGAGCGGGGAAATCGACTCTATTTAGCGTACTTAATGGATCTAAAGCACAAAGCTACGGCAATGTAATTTATATATATATATAAATAAATATATCATTGTAATAGTAATATGTAGTATATACTTACTGTACTGGTATTGTTTGTTTTTGTTTGTTATGCTTACAACAGGTGTATTCAGTAAAATGTAAATTGACTAGTAAAAGGAATCATTTGATGCAAAAAATAGGATATGCCCCAGCGCAAGCAAGCGCTCTGTTCCCATACATGACTTGTGCGGAAAATATTGTTCTGTTTGGGAGATTGCGAGGATTGAGTAAACGGGAAGCGCATGATGCTAGTGAAGATCTGCTGAAAATGATGGATTTGGATCATCTTCCAAAACATGAAATCAAGCACTTTAGTGAAGGAACGATACGGAGCGTGACTTCATTAATAGCTATGGTGGCGAAACCACCAATTCTCATTCTTGACGAATTAGTAACCAACAACTTTAGTATACTATATAAAAGGTACGTTAAGATGTGCTTCAATAATTGAAATACTAATCATATTTTGATTTAATTGTGTATAGACTTCAGCCGCAGATCCATCTGCCCAGCGGGCATACTGGGAACTGATCAAACGACTGAAAAAGGATGGGCACACAGTTTTACTAAACTCCCATCGAATTCACGAATGTGAGGAATTATGTCACCGAATTGCAATTTTAATTGATGGGAAATTCCAATGTATTGGCAGTCCACGTCATCTCAAGGAGAAATACGGCATTGGCTACAAGTTGTTGGTGAAGCTTCATCCAGGGACCGCAGAAAATCAGGGATATGTGTCCTCACTTAGCGACACAATTGTCAAAACATTTAACCCATGCACTCTCAGAGATCGACGAAGAAACGTTGTTCAGTATGTCATTCACGATGCGGCTTTCTCTTGGGACTTTCTTTTTCAAATGATGGAACATATCAAGCTTAGGTACAATGACCTCGTGGAAGATTATTCTTTCAGCAATACCACACTGGAGGAGCTATTCTTATCGTTTGTGGTATTGCAAAACTGTGGCAGGCTCTTAAACAAAATAGTTTAATACCTTACATTTACATGTACATAGATAATACGAATTAAATTCACTAAAATCTACATAAAAAATATCTTTGATACAAATGCGAATAAAAGTTCATGTTAACAACAAGCAATGCATTTAAATTGTAAAATTAAAGTATGTGAATATAAACTTTGCACTTTGTTGGGGATTTATTTCTCCAATCAAAATAAATAAATATTACATAACAGCAATTCAAAATGTTGTGTCATTTAAAATACACGGCGCTGGTGATGATGACACGCAGTATTTTGTGACACGCAGTATTTACACGCAGTAGCCTTCTCCACATTAAAGATTTACCATTTACCTTGAAAGAAAGCTTTGTGTTTGTTTACATATCCCTTTAACGTTTATATCAGTTTTATTTGACGCTATAATTTTCAAGCTAAACATTTAATTCAGCAAATTACCAATTTCAATGCGTTCCACTTTAAGGAGCAGTTGCTGTTCCGTACAAATGTGGTTTTATCGTATGCACAGCTAAAAGTGCCCATGGAACACCTTCACTCAAGTCTAATCGGAAACGTTTTGCATCCACTGCTGCAAATCCAACTTTGTGGAGCTCCACTTCAAGGTCCTTGTCCGTACGGCATCCATCAAATAAAAATTGAAATATTCCTAAACGGCTGAATGAAACTTGTATAATTTTTAGTATGGAAACTGGCTTGTCATCAATAACATGTTCCATATAGAAATATTTACCCCCCTGTAAAATTTTGAATGATTATTTTCTAATCTAATATATCCTAGCATGCATCAAAACATTTATATAGGTATGCAATAAGATGGACGTACTGGAACAAGAACTCGGCAAATTTCTTTATAAACTTCCAAAACCTTGTCGCAGCTACAGAGTACAATAGTGGAAACGACTGCATCTACTGAGTTGTCTGCAATTTCCTTCATGTCTTCCGCCCCAGTGACTACGTATCGATCCAAAGTCACGTTAGAATTCTGCATTAATTAATTTATACATTTAGACTTTATTTTTTTTAAAGAACAATAAATACGGACAAAATATGAGATTATATTTAAGGAACAATTCAATTTGTTGGGTTTCACACCTTTTCTACATTCTTTGTCAAATGCTCTTTAAAGAAAGGGTTAGGGTCAACTACGGTTAGTTTGGTGTTTTCTGGATAAAATTGTAAATTTGCACCTACACAGAAACATATTGCATGATCAATTTTTATAACCCATATTTTTTTTTTACTATCTAGACAATGAATAAAGAATAATACCAGAACCCGCTCCAATTTCCAAAATCCGAATACTCTTGCCATTCTTTCCAAGGTCATGTAATGATTCAAATAATTTCTTTTTCATTGGAGCCGTTTTGCTGTTGTAAAAAACGGGAAAGTCCTTAAAATACTCAGCAAACCATCTAAAATTATAACACGAGTAGCATAATATTTTATTGGCTTAGAATCCGGACTGAATGAAAAATATTTTAATACAATACAATGCCTATACTCCAGATTACCTGTGTCTATTTTCGGTTCCAATATATTTGTCTTTAAACATCCAGTAAGCCCAAGCAATAGCTAGCCATACGGCAAAAACAGCAAGTCCAAAAATTGAAATCATGTTTAGTGCACACTCAGAAAACTCGTTAATATTATTTCACTTCACAGTTGTTATTTAGTTTCTACGACACCACATAAATGAACGACATGAAAATTTCCAGACTCTGGAATGTTTTGGGGAAAAAATTCACATGAAAATCCTGATACAAATAAGATATTATTTTTCAGAACTTGCAAAATCAGATAACTTATTACGGGTTTTATCTATAAATTGTTTCCACAAGGTATAATACGCTGAGTATATTATTATGTTGCATGTTGGCTTTGGCTAACGTGGCAATAACAACAAAAGGAGCATTTAATGCTTTCCAGACCATGACTTTGAACCGGAGTTTTACAATAACATGCACATTATGATGAATGATGGATGACAAATGTGTGGAAGCACAAAAACTCAACATTAAGGTATGCTGGCATGTTATTGTGCTAAAGCACACTCAGTTTCCAATAAATGTATACATAATATACTATATCAGACGGCAGCACTCTTACAAAGATTACGGCGAACTATCTGCTTTGCTCGTGTCTCCCAATGATCTACAAAAGTGGTTTAGCTGGTTTTGATGGTTGATCCGAAAGACAAAACACGGTAATACATATAGATGGGGAAAAAAGTTATATAACGCAAAGTTGTAAAAAAAACGAGCTCTTTCAAAATAAAAACTCCGTGCTTCACTGAAAGACAACTGCTTCCACAACACAACTCTATTTTTTATGATAAACTACATCGCATCGCATTACGGAAAGGATCCACTGATTGTTCTGGTATTATGACCACATGCAGTGCACAGTGGAATACTCCATTCCTCACGATAGGTAAATACAACACACAATCATACAATAGGGTAATTAAATATTTGAATGACGAGTAGAATTGACTCTGGTTATTCAACCCATGGAAATGGATAAAAGCTAATCCAGACCCAGCTGCATAAATAATATGTCATTTTCGGTACATCATCATGGAGCTCTTCTGAGCTAAAAGATTCGTTGATTATATTCAAGACAAGAGATTGTAATTAATTGAAAAACCACTCATATTATTATTTTATCATGAACAATACCTAACCACGTTTATTATTATGGGTCCAGTTTTCCAAGGTCAACGTCATGCTATACACACAATGACAGTTTTGCTTTCAACTCTGCTATAAAATTCCGTGTTATCCACGGTAACAAATAAAACAATCATACCGTAATCTACCACACCGAATTAAATCTTGCCTGATGAGAGTACAAGTAGTGGGAATTTAGCAATGAATAGTAATAGCACAATTAAAATTTTGAAATTAAATATAATTTTAATGAGTCGTTTTTATAACAAAGCCCATTTTACATTTTTAATGACAGAAAGGAACGTAATTTTAAACAACAAAATATAATAGTTTCATAGATTTTCTAGCTTTAATAAATAAATAAAAATAAAGTTGAAACAATAAAATACTTCTACAAGTAAATTTTTCAAAAACAATTTAACAAAAATGAAAAAAAGAAACACGAAAATAAATACTATAATCTGCTGCAAAATACATATAGCAGAGGATGAAAATATCGTTTCGTACGTATGTAAAAAAATTAATAGGTATATGAGTCATTTAACTTCATCTTGTACAGTTAACTGTCAAAATCTTACAACACTTTATTATTATAAAATTTCATACAACATTTATGTATCTAAACTATTAACACAGACACACATCTCGTTAGGTAAAATTTGAATGTTGACTAATTTTAAGTTTACAAAAAGATTCGTACGCATAATAATTGCGTAATTCGTGTTATTTTTATACGCACACTGTTTTCCGTTGCTGCGACTGCAAAACTAGAGCGAGAGTATATATATTACAATCATACAATTAGTTTTTTTGTTTGAACCCCTGAGCCTTTCTTATCACCAGAAAAAATTGTCGTCCGGAACAGGAATATCGTAGTAGTAATCAACGATTGCCGTGAATACCGCAGTGATTAGAAGCGTAGTACAAATAAATTTAAGTGACACAGGACCTTCATCAATGACGCCTGCTGAATCGCATGCATAGAAAATGATGACATGTAAATTGTAATATTAGACATTTATAATAGCAAAAATTAAAGTGCTTAATTCATGCACATTCCATATATGTACATACCGTGGTCATGATGATTACCTCTTTTACGTTGTTTGTGTGAAGTAACAACTCGACCTCCATCTTCATTCAAATCCCATTTTGTAATTCCGTGCTCAGTTAGCATATGATTTTCAAAGTCAGAAAACGTTACCTTAGCGTTACACCCTTTACACTTTAATGGTCTGCAAAACAAAACTTACAATTTAAAGTATGCATTTATCGATTTAAGTTTCTATTTTTATATATGTACATTAACCAACCTGAAATCACAAATTTGCACGTGTAGCTTAATCTTTTCCCCGGGTAACTCTTCATTACATCCATCCACTTTGAATTTGCACTTAATCATACTTTTGTTCAGAAAACTTTCTGCTAAAGAAATTTCGTCCAATGTCAATCCTTTGCTGGCACAAGGGGCATTTGTTCAGTCTATAGCAACAATCGCTGCAGATAATATGACCTAATTGGAGTTAACATCGTTTAGAATCAATTAAAAATCCTGTTTTTGTACTGTAATTTAATTATAAAGAGTCGAGACTGCTGCAGTCCAGTATATCAAACTCTGGATTTTTTTATCATACAAATTAAGACACATGATACAGATGTTATAAAAAAACCGGGCAACGGGCATATGCTATTAAGTACCTGCTATTCGGGCACATCCTAAACACCATTTTTTTATCAAACAATTTTTCTCAAGAAGCATTTGTGATCAAGAGGAAATCTGATCACGAGGATTTTGTTTAGGAGCAAATGTGCTCAAAAGTAAATGTACACAGGAGGAGAAAAGTGCAATAGGATATGTACCTATAGCAAGTAATTAAACGCGCACGCCCTAGACCATGTGACCTTGAATGCAGGTCCTAATTGGAGGCAGGGGTAGGTCAAAACATACTGGGCATTCTAGTAAAGAAACGAGGTCTTCCTGGGAGGGAGAACGTGCCACTTCAAGGGACCTGTCGAAGCACAAACAAATAATGAGGTACTGCAAAAAATAAACTTTCGAAATAAATTGTCCAAATCAAATGGAGGCGACTTTCATAATATAACTTTCACCTGTCAAACAAATTTGCATCATCCTGCTCCGATTCGGACTGGCTGCTTTCAAAATCCGACGTGTCAGTTAAATCCATTATTTGCTTCGTTAAGTTTTCTCTAGTGTGTAGGATAGGAACCAATACTTGACACGACTTTAATGTCGATCCGCTATATCATTAACATCATCACTGGAGCTCCAGATGCACGGTCAAACTACAATTAAGGCTGCCGATAATAGTGCTTTTGCTACATACCGATTGCGATTAAAATAAAATGAAAAATGTAAACCAAGCATACTCTACTACTACTAACCTCATCTTGACTCAACCCCAAATTACAAATATGACAAAATCCCAATTTATTTACAATTTGTCGTATTATTGCGATGCGTCTTCCCATATTTGATATTCTAGTTTGTATCAAAAAAAGCACTGTGATGTTGATGTATTATTATTGCCTATCCACCCACAATACACAAATGCATTGCATTTAATGGCAAAAGGTTCATGGATCTCTTGCCGTCATCTGGGTCTGTTGTTGTTGTTGTTGTTGGTATGTATGTACCTATGTGTATACAATGTGTAGTCACTCAAGCAATCGGCAACCTTCACTCCAGCAACTGGGACTCCCGATGTCCCGATTCTGGAGATTTGCGCTGAACCTAAACACGCTGAAAATTATTATCTACTTATCTACTAATCACAGATAATTATAATTTGGTGTTGTATGCCGTCCGTATCCGTTTTTCCCGGAAACTATAAGCAAGTTTTTAAATTCTGTTTTCACAAATCAAAGAGGAAAGCAATGGCGAGATGATTCCCCGTGAATTTTGTTGGCAGTACCAGTACAAGTCCAAAATGGACAATATTTTCTCCTTGGTAACGCCACGTCGTAGAATTTGTCATTATTGCTAGTCAAATATACTATATTTTTAGCTACTCCCAATGCCAATGGAAATTACAACATGTAAAGGGGTCGTGAAGTAAAATATGGGGAGTCTTGAGACTCCTTTCTGTGCCGTCAAGCTGGGCAGTTGGGAATCCCAACTGATTTCCGATTCGCAACAAGGACCCTTGCACGATGTTTCGTAATTTTTCTGATACAAGTAACAAATACATGGAAATTTAGCGATTTTCTTCGGTACAACGTTCACCTGAATCTTTTCCAACGCGGTTTTATGTCCCTCTGAAACTTTTCAAAGTTGTGATGAAATAACAAAATTGCGTTGATAAAAAGAAATATATAAAGTGCACTGCAAATCAACAAAGAGATTTTCTAGGGTGCCGGATTATTTCTGATCAACAACTCCTTGGGGATCTGTTAAAAATTTAACCACACTATCATCCTCCTCGAAATAATACCAACAACATCATGACCACCAGCACCGTCCTTCTGCTCCGCATAAATGCGCACCGCCTCCCGATCATGATAATGTTGTTATGCGGAGGCAGCTGTCATGATACTGTTATGTGGAGGAGGAGGTGGTGCGCATGATATTATTGTTATGCGGAGCAGAAGGACAGTGGTGGTGGTCATGATGTTGTTGGTATTATTTCGAGGAGGATGATGGCGTGGTTAAATAAATTTAAGGTCATTGCAAGGAATTGTCTATGGCAAGATATTACCCGGCGAGGAGTTGTCCATTGCAAGGAATTGTCCGCACAAGGAGTTTCGCTCCCGGAATAGACCCCAAGGAGTTTTTGACCAGAAATAATCCACCCCCCCCCCCTAAACGTGAATACCTTCGAAATTCTTAACCGGAGATAACAGCATTGTTTTTGCATGCATAAATCATAATTGCCTTTTCGGGGAAAAAGTGCGTTCCTTTACTAACAAAGTGATATTCGCGATGAATAAAATGATATCTTTTTTACGACATGAATCACCCATTACATATTTACAGCTGAAAAATATTGGGGTACTTTATTCTGAGTGGAAATTTTCTAATCAGAATAAAGTAACTACCTACACTGTACCTACATCTCTCATATTACATTTTATAGGATAGTACGATGTGGCGTATTTTCCATATAGACATAATCTACCTTGATATTATTAAACTTTCAAAATTTATGTAATCCTCGTTGGTTTTAGCCTAAACAAGTGACACTAGATTGTGTTTCAAAAAATTGTTGGAACGTAAACAATGCGTAGACAACTTAAATAAGAAACGCAACTCTGAAGAAAAATAGATGACAACAATTGAAATTGGTAACGAATGTTAACGAAACGATATTCTGTTTACTTATTATCTTTACTCATTTATATTAGTTTTTCATGCACACCTAATGCCGTGTATAGTTAAAAATGGTTTAATTTTTATTTAGAAAATAGTTATTATGGATCACCCATACATATGCATAAATTCATATGAAAAATGTAACTTTGTTGCAGCATATTTAATTGATCGAAAATTTCAAACAAGAAGAATGTTCGAATTCCAGCACTATCGAATGTAACATAATTATTATAAAACCTACGTAGGTATTATACATTATACGTAGTGTGTAACAGGGTACCCTGTTTACTGCTTGCAATTGTATTAACGGTGTCCGGTACTTTTCTTAATTGTCGTCGTGATCAATGTTTCTGAAAAAATTGCCAAGTCGATAATTATTTTATGTTTTTAATGGATATCATTATTTCAACCATGTAAGAAAAATTATGAGCTACTTACTCTTTGATAAACTTTGAAATTTCCACTTTTGCGGTCGGTAAGCAGTTTCCTTTCGCTATTTGGAACAACCTGAACATATTTTCCGTGTTACAAATGGATGGTAACTTTTGATCCATAATCTTTAATAAATCATATAATTCATATTTCGTGGCAGCTTCCACCACCTCCTCCATTACGTTTCCGACATTTTCGTCCAAATTACCAGTATACATCCATAAGAGAATTGCCCGCATAGCATTTTCACTGATATCGTCCAATTTAATCATTCCTTTGTAATCATCCTTTCTCGTTTCCTTTTCCAGCAACGAACGCAGTTTGGGACTTCGCGCTATAAAATAACCAAAAAAATAATTTATTATTAGCTAAAGTTTTTCCTCAAGATTTGATATAACGCGTTGATTTGTTACTAGTACATCAGTTTGCATTAATTTTACCTGCAAATATGAATGCATGTGCATTTACAGTCTTCCCTTTAGTTTGGATTTTCAAGTCAGAAAAGTTTTCCGAAGCTCCATACAAAACTTTAAAATCCCTTGATAAAGACAGCTCTGATGAAGGAGGCTTTCGTCCAATAGTACCGGAATCAGACCCGTTGTACTGGAATAGGGTAGCAGTAACTCCAAACCAATAATTATCGGCGTGAGAGTTTTTGGTGGTGCTCTCTTCCCCATATTCGTTCTATTGAAGTGAATGAGATTTGCAAGAACTGAGAAACCACTACTTTGTTGACACGTTCCGTCTTCGTACTTATGGTAACTGGGATACCTATTTATTATTAAAAAATATGTTGGAAATGACAAGAGTGAAAATCGTGGGAAATATAATACAGTATGCTTTAGTTTTTTACTACTTTTTGAATGATTATGCGAAACTTCCATCGTCGCTCCATTCAACTCGTGCACTTCTACTGAAATCTGCAAGGGTACCATTGGTTGCTCTTCGCCATCAACCGAAACACACAACGATAGCCAAGTACTTTTACCGCTACCAATTTGAGGTTCCACAATAATGCTCCCGTAAGAAGAATTTCAGTCTTAGTTTTGAACTTGACGTATCATTTTTCTCAATTATCACAATGCAAGCCCCGTGGAAATTGAGGAAATCAAGGTAAGGAACGTCTTGCAAGTTTTTCAGGTGCCATACTGCCCGTCCTTGTCCTCCTCGTACCCACTAAAAAAACAATCACATGGGAATTGTATGAACTTCACCTTAATTACTACAACTTTAAAACTTACAATTTATAATTTAAAAAATTGGAAATAAAAAGTAAATATGTGCATATATACCTCAGCGGTTGTGATAGGGCAGTCCTGGTATGTGACACTCATTTTTGTTTGAGCGTTCCAGCGTTCGTATTTGAAGTTAAAAAAATGTAATATGAATATGACAAGTTTCAGAGTTCGACAGCTATTACAAACACCGAAAATTACTTTTTCGCGTTAATGATTGAAAATCTACCCGATTCTCGTATCTTGCCTGGTTTCACACGTCCATGTCCATGATAAATATGTATTACTTATAAACAGGTGTGTATTTTTGACATTATGGCTACAGCTACATGCATGCACGAACTATAAACTGAATAATATATATATCCATATTACTATATACTAAATGTACGATCAAGCTGGATGACTTAATTCTTTCACCATGTTTGTGTTAACCTTTATGATCTTATATTTTTTAATTTTGTATAGTACATGATAGGCTATTATTGCCCAGTTAAACTGGTACGTGGTAATATTGTACCAACCTACATTATAAAACATATACAACAATTAATGTATGTGTAGTGCTATTATGGTACCACTATATACACACTATTATGAACATACCTATCCCCGACTATTGTCATCTAAATATCTATTTTATGATCCCTAAAATAATGAATAAGAAGTTGTATTGTCAAGTCCAGCTTCATCTCCAAAGTTGTATTTAACCGCTCCATGATTTACTTGTGAGGACGAGGACAGCATTTGTTATACATTGGAGTCAAGATAAAGGATAGCCTGTGGAAGCTGAAATATCATATTATAAAAACACGGGGTACCTCGGACTCACACATCCCAAAAAAAGAAGAGTTACCTCACATCACACAAAAGTGTATATCGTACGCGCAACTGTATACGCAAAATACATAATTCCAAATCAAACATATATTGCAATCTTTTCATCAGCTTGGAATAATTGGAATGTATATTCCCATAACGGAACTCTTTTTTAAAGACTGAGGTACCTTTCTACCGTTTCCGTATAATTAAGTAATATATAAAATATTAATACACATGATTATTCAAAGCCATTTCCTCAACCAGCCAAAAAAGCTTGTAGTCTTCAGTCATCTTTGTTTGTAGTAAATTGACCTGAAATATTCCACGTTACAAGTCTTGCAAATTCGTAAATTTCTATTGTATTTTGACGATTATCCGAAAATTGCACACAAAAAAGCGCAAATGTAGTTGTGTGAAATATACATATTATCCCGTTCAAATTCAATTCGTTATTTCATTAATAAATATTACCTGAATTTTCTACACTAAAATTATTAATAGGAATTTCAAAAACCATTCTATTCCAAGTATTTCATTTTATGTGCAAAGTACTTTATGAAAGTCTATGCCGTGTGAGTTCAATTGATCTATCAGATACAAATCCTTCCTATTTGTCTTTTTTTTTAAATTGCCATATCTGGACACGAAAATTGCTAAGAATTTGTGGATTTTTAAAAACAAAATTCATGCAATTAAATTATATGGCGTGCGCAGTAGGGGCTAAAATCCATTTTGAAAAGTGCACATTTAAGAATTTAAAGAACTTGAGCCAAGGTACATGCGTGTATTTGCAAGCTCGGTGTTGAAATTCGGAATATATGTGAAAAAAAACGATTTTTTTCTCCTTATAGATCTATTCATCGTTAAATATCACAGTCGTCTATCATGTACCTTGATTAATTCCCCATAAGCATACATATCCCCATAGCCCCTACCAAGAAAAGTTTCCTCTGTGTGTGTGTATCAGATTTTAGCTGTTAATATCCTCATTCCCAGCCAACTCATTCAAATGCCCAAGCCAGGGTACCTTCATTTTCCCAACAAGCCTTATCACTCTTGGGTTCTGAGAAGAATCAAATCAAAGGGGTAAGCTAAACTCTAAGTTTACTTTACATAGTTTTCTACTTGGTGCCGTTTGCTCATATTCACAATAATATCGCACACAAAACTTTGTCTTGTTGCTAGCCTAAATGGTAATATGATGTACTTTGTGCAGCATCAACATGTTATTTGATGATCAGGACATCTTTTACTTTTCCACATATATTATACCAGTTCATATTTTTGTGTTTACTTGTTACATAACAAGAGTAAAAACCTTTAAGTGAATATTGAGTATATTTTGTGATAACTACATATATTTGTATTCTACTCGTCAACACGAGTAACACGACACATAAAAGTAAGCCAAATGAGAAGAGGGGAACGCTGCGCAGTTATTTTCCACAATTTTTTTTTGATCTTCTATTGGACGTACAACCAACACTGTTCAGCTTCTCTGCTGTCCTTCTCATTTTCACACACACCCATTCTCTATAGTTCAGCATCAGCTAGTTCATTGACATAATACATATGCAGGTATGCATAAAAAACATTCTATACTGAATGAAATGTTGAAAAAACTCTTGTTTGATCTATTCTTTTGCACTGGGAATCCGTTCATTGGATTGTGCTGCGTTGCATTTGGCTAAAAAAGCAAGTGTTTCAAGCTTAACCTTTTCTAATGGCTTTTTGATTACAATTACAAGTTATAGTATGTGTGATGGTAATGTGTGTGCATGTAAACGTGAAGCGACGATGATGTGTACTTAATAAGAAAAAGTGAACCACTACTTCTCAACGTGCGTTTTGACCAAAAGTTATTATTAAAGAGGATCAGGAATATCAGGATCACTGTATAGACATTATGAAGACGATGTACAATGCAAGTGATATTGTTATAGGAACAGCGTGTAGTTTTCGTGATTGAATTACTGCAAAAGATTATGCCACCATACAAAGAGCAACTTCCATTTTTTAAATATTACTTGTTGTTTTTATCTCTCTTATTGCAACTTTGCTTTGGGTGTTATTTTTTCCTATCAGTGACGATACTCATCCATGTTCCATTTCAGAGTTCCATTTAAATCGTCATAATTTTTTAAAATCAAAATCGTGATGAGCAACGTGCGCAGTTAGGTACATTGATGTGTGACGTGGATAAACTAGCAGATATATTGTGAGTGGTTAACTGGATTTTTTGTACAGGGACGGTTAATTTCTGGAAAAGATTCAAGGAAGCAAAATGAGTGTGGAAACTACAGGGAACGAGGAATGTGGGGATTTGGTAGGCGGTAATAGTAATGATGGTGGTAGTAGTATTGAGATTATGGAAATGGAAAATGGTGGAGTGAAGCCATCAGACTTTGTGAAGGAGATACTTGAAGTGGTAGAGAGGATAAACAAGGCGGATGGAACAACCAAAAACGGCCAAGCTAGCCAGTCACCACTTGCTATAAAGTTGGAGGAAAGGTTTAACAGCTTCAATTTGAAAATCAAAGAGTTGGAGGGACAGTTGACTGAGGCGAGTGGGGAAAATGATGTACTCAAAGAGAAATTAGACGAGATGGAACATCTTGCCGGATACCAGCAAACGGAGCTAGTTAGACTGAAGTGTGATCTGGAAGCTGAAAAGTGGGAGCGATTTGATGCGGAGAGTAGACTAAAGAAAATGGTGAAAGAGATTGCAGAGCTGCATGCAGCTGTGGGGGAATTATTGGGACGGTTAAAGGTGGGAGAGGAGCGGGCAGTAGTGATGCCAGCAATTACAGCACAAACTTCAGAGCATCCTGTGATTAAAAAGGAAGTAGTGGAGAGGGAGGACAGGGATGAGGAGCTGGTGGAAAGATATCAGTTCGGAGATGAGGAGGCGGAAAAGAGGGCAGAATTTCGTTGTTTGTTTTTGGACTTGTCCAGTCAGCTACATGATAGGTTACAAAAGTGTGAAGAAAGGCAGTTGGAAACGAAATCGAATATTAATGGGATGGTAAGAGGACTGGCTGAAGTGGAGGAAATGATTTGCGGAGGAAGAAGTCCGGGAAAAGTACCGATGCCATCAAAAACTTCTAATGGCAACGTCACAACTACGGAAGTTCTCAAATTCCAAAAAAGGGTACCCCAAACGCATTATCCTACTCCAATGGTTCGGCCTCCATCGACAGCAGTTCCCGTTCCCATCAAATCTATACTTATGAAAAGGTCTGCAGACGGAACATTTGTGATAAGAAGGGACAGTCAGGAACAGCAGCAAAAACAACAGCCAGTAGGTGCTGCCAAAAGGAAACGGGTACAGTTCTGCTTAGAAGACCCTAACATTGTCACTGTACAAACAGAATATAAAGAGAATCATCGTCAATTTTCACATCACCATCAATTCCCTCCGTTGCCCCCAGACCCTTTGGAAGTTGACATTGACCAATTCCAGCAGCCGCAATATGACGTCGAACATTTCGAAGTCACGATGAAAGGGGGTTTAACAAACAAATTTTACTGCAACTGTGGAAGGGGCTTCACTTATAAAAAGCTACTTAATCGCCATTTGTCTGCAAAGCAAAACGGTAAAATATTTAATTGTCTAATGTGTTCAAAAACATTTGTTCTCCATGAGTCGTTGAAAAGGCACGTGCAGAAATCCCACAGAGTTCAGTACCATGGGGGAAGGTACGGGTGCAGGGAATGTGGCCAAACTTTCACAATGTACAGGCAACTGCGACAGCACCGAAGTACACATCAGCGTCGAAAGCTAATGGCATATGGTTAAAAAAAAACATTAATTTGGCAGGCAAATTTGTCAATGTTTCTAGATTAGCAAGTTGAATTATAATAAAATTAAAGTATTTGTCCAAAATATTTTCAATTGCAGTTGAAACTAGTTGAATGGCCTACTGAGAGATTCGTTAACTCAGCTCTAATGCTTGTCTTCTTTCCCCGGGCTTTGTGCATTATCAAAAGTTGAGCCGTCAAAGGATTTAACTATAAAGGGGATATGAAACAATTGCAGAGTAACAACGGTGCGAGTATCATATTGATAAAAATATTACAGGATTCCCATCTTCCATTTCATCCCTTTCTACATATAAAAATACATCACACGACGACTGCATTATTTTTTCAACTGGAAATGAAGACGCAACTGCCCAACGAGTCTGATGGATATCCCCAACGAGAAAGAAATGAAACTTTTTATCATAATTTTTATGATTCGTTATTTTAACCACTCGTTTTACATATTTTTAGCATGTATACTACATGTTTGTATTTTATTGTTTTTTCTTTATAAGTTTTATTTTAATTGTTGTTCGAAAATTTAATGTAGTACATTTAATTTTAGTCGCAAGATGATATATAGTTTTGTGTATTTATTTATTTTACTAATATTTCAAAATGGAAAAAATATATACAATCAGACATGATTAAAACCCTCAAAATAATAAAATAATAAAAACACTAAGCATAATTTAGATGATTGCAACAATTTACGAACACTTTTATTATTATTTCCTATGACGGAGGAAAAAGAGATGATGACACGCCCAGTGACTAGCAAGTAAAGTCGCTTCTGGACCCACTTACAGTACAAATACATGCGAGTTTCATTGCAAATTTCAATTACATTTTTATATATGATCCATTTTAAATTCAATTATAAATTATTTTCAAAGTTCACTATACCCAATAACGCTTTAAAATGTTATTGCCTATTGCGAATTGCATCGAGGATCCCATTCCGGAATATCACATCGAGGAAAGTGGTCAGTTTGACTGCAAAAATTCTTGGTTTTTAACCGACTCTTTACTATTTGGACTGCTATGGAATATGGCTGATGTATTTATTTTTAATTGCATATTTCTTCAGTGTAATCTCTACAAGTAACATCTGTCGGTCTTTCGAGAAACGCTGTAAATTGGTTTATAAATGAACACAATGAGTGTGGTCGGGGCGGTTGTAACGTTGTAAGTTGTAACGTCTGCCTCATCAACCTGAAAATCATTTTATCCTGGATTCAATCATCCATTTTTGGACAAAGTAATTAAGTTTTTCTAACAAAATTTCTCATTTCTACGTGTCTGCTTATAAATGTAGGTATTCATATTTTTGATCCCAACGCATATCATACATGTACGGTTACAGTGTACAAGTAGCTGCATGTAAAAAGCAATAAATGCCTAATAAGTCAATGGTCGCCTTTAAATGTCGATATACTTCCTTACGATTTGTTGATGTATTTAATAATCCTGCAGAAAAATAACAACTAGCAAAATTTCTTGAAATTGCTTTAATGTCTGACTGACGACATCCTTATTAAAAAAATCATCTGAGAAGGATCTGTAAAAAATCAAAAAAAAAACACGAATGTAATATAAATGTTTATTTTTTGCTTATTTATGTTTTTGTTCTCGTTCAACTTAGCTGATAAAATTTATTTTTTACGTGATATATTCATATGATCATAATCATATAATGTGTGTATATAGCCAGACTGATATACATACAATACTAATTTGTTTGGGGCTAAAAATTGGCAATTAGAATGGAGAAATATAATATTTATAAACGATGAATTGGTTGTTGGTAGTCATTTGTACAATAATTTCATGTCTGTGTATAAAATGAAAATGATTTCTGTTGAAATAATGGATGTTGGAATACGACGGTCAAAATCCTTAAATGTTTACATATTATAACTAATACAATGCCTGCCTTTTATATCTTCTTTTCAATCATCTGAGAAAATTGGAAATATGCGCAATTTTGTTGGAAAATCCAAAAAAATAAATACAATTCATTGAATTTTTCATTTGTAGCAAAACTAAACTAAAAACGCTCGGTTTAGTTGTCAGTTAGCCTTTCGTATGATCAAGGTACTCGTATTTTCCTGTCGGGTGCTTCAGAAATAGTGAAAAAATATGGATTTTCCTAAAGAAAGTGTCCCTGCTGCTGAGGGGCTTCTAATACCCTTGCATTTGGAATCAATGAAAACCCCAACGCAGGATTTCTACCATTTGATACAAGACCAAAATTGTACTTTAGACGATTTTCCCACTTTATTGAACACGGTACATTCGACACGCTTGAAACAAGTTGAGGGTCTGAAAGGTTGTAGTAATCAAAAATTGGATGACAGTTATCCACAAGCTATGGATATGCAATTCTGGATTGTATCAGCTATTTTGTTAATTTTTGCACGAAGGCTGGCTGAAAGGTGAAAGAATCCGTCAAAACAAAAGACTTGAAAATCTAGTTTTAAAATATTTTGCGTAATATTGTACTTATTTTGTGATATTGACAAACTATTAATTTAGTTTCCCATGCTGTGCTTTATTTGTAGACATATTTTTATTCCACTTGGAAGACGATGGGGAATCAAAGAGAGGCCCAAAAACCAAAACAAATCATGCAGAATTCCTTCAGCCGTACACTCACTTGAAAAAGCTTATTCACTATCCCCGAAGAAAATGTCAGATGAAATTATGGATAAACTTTGTAATAAAACTGGACTTCAAGCAAGGGAAATTGAACGTTGGTTTCGGAGAAGGCGCGCATTGGACAAAACATCCATCTTGATAAAATTCAGTGAATCCGGATGGCGATTCGTTTGCTACGTCATGTCCACCATAATTGGAACTTGGGCTATGTGGGGTACACATTGGTTTTGGGATGTGAACTTGTTCTGGGAAAACCACCCAAATCAAGTAAACACAATAACCACTTTTATATAAATACATTAATATATTGAAATGATTTTATTGACAAATATTGCGCAACCGTACATTGAGTTGATAAGTTTAAGCAAATGCCATCTTGTTTCTTAAACAGACTGTTTCCAGGGAAGTATGGATATATTATGTATACGGTTCTGGATTGTATTTGAGCTTTCTTATAACTCAAGCGTTTGACGTGAAACGGAAGGATTTTTGGGAAATGTTTGTTCATCATATCATCACAATTTCCTTGCTAAGTGTGACGTGGACATTTAATTTTACACGATTAGGTGCTTACGTCTTACTGCTTCATGACTGCTCCGATGTTTTCTTGGAGGCAGCAAAAATGGCAATCTATACCAAAAAGCAAGACCTGTCAACGGGTATATTTGTAATCTTCACGCTAGTATGGATTTTTACTAGGCTAATAATTTATCCAAAGAAAATCTTGATTGAGTGAGGAAAAAGTTTATATCATGCAATACATGTACATTTTATTGTCGTCCAGTTGGCTTAGCATTACTAATAATTGACACTATCACTGTAATAATTTTTATTTAAGATCATGTCCACGTATGCCAAATTACGCGCCGCCACACATAAGCTACCCAATCATTTCAGGGGGATATGTATTATTCGGGCTTCATTTATTTTGGACATATTTCATTTTTAAGGTGGCCATATCAGCTATAAAATCTGGTACTGAAAAGGTATGTTGGAAATAACATGATGTACAAAAGTCTAGTTATATTTTTTGCAGTTATCTGATTTCGGAAATTCTAAAATTACTTTACACGTCAATACTTTGTATCAATAAAAAATCATTTAGCAAAAAGATACACGGAGCTCCACGGAATCTGACTTTTCAGAGGAATCTGAAACACCCCCGGATTCAGACTCAGAGGAACGTGCAAAGTTCTTGCGGAGAAGAGAATCAATAATGACACTTAGACGACTAAGTTTGCAAGTTGAACATGGAACTTCACTTTTGGACAGGATTGACAAGAAGCAGGTGGCCCGAACCATTATGAAAAGGATTAGTGTAGAAATTATGTAAAAATTATATATATAAATTGTTTAAAGTGGTTGAATAGTTATATGCATATTATATGAATACCATCATAGTAATAACACGCAAATGTTTATCGTGGCTGCATAAAAATATGTATATTGAAATATTTCCGAAAAAGGGAAATTCTGCGTAGTTTTGTTTCTTACCTTGAGTTCATATTATTCAGATGACCTTGACACGTGTGTCTACCAAATTATTTTGTTTGGCCTCATTTGAACATTTAACCAACATGGATTTTTTTTTACAAAGATATATCGGATCGGTGCTTCCCACGACCACAAATACTCACAATATGGTAAACCATGACATGTAATTATTATTATAAGCGGATCTCATGCATCGAATGTATGTAAATACGTATTTGTATGCATTCCAATTAGGTATCTTATTTACCATCAAGATATTTTTTATTAATGTAGAGGTACGTACATGTAATAATGTGGGTTACAATAAAACCATATTCCATCTTCTCTGCCTCGTTACGTTAAAAAATCCTGACATGTATTTCCTCATAAAAATAATTTATCTTGTTTTTCAAAGCCAATTAATATGGATTCACGCACATGTAACGACATGCTTTTTTTTGAATTGGCATTTAATACCTATGCATGATTAATACAAAAAAAGTAATTAGTAACAAGCCACCATTAATACTAAGTACAAAATCAACTTCTCACGTCTTGGTTGCTGGTAAATCCAAATCATTAACACTTGTATGCTAATAATTATGTATGCAAGAAAACATCCTCCTTTCCTTTCGAAGAAACTCGTCACGGGGAAAAGAAGTAAATTCATTAAACCCTCTGTGACACCAGACAACCATAACAAGCCTTTGTATCCACTGAAACCGAAAGTCGAAGAAGGATTATCTGATTATTTGTCATCGCTCTGCGATACCTGGTTGTTTCTACGTCCGCCCATCCTACTAGTTTTTGGAAACCGTAGTAGGACTTTCAAATAGTTTTCCCAAAACAAGCGTCAACAACAATTACACCAGGCAAAGCTTGCTCAATATTAAAATACCAAATTCTGTGCATAGAAGATAATTTGGCATGATAGTCCTGGAATATCAGTAGAACAAAGAACTCAATATGTATTTGACTCCCGTGGTCAGTTGTAAAAATTGGACTCAACAACTCCAATTTGTCAAAAATGACTAATATGACCCGTTGAGCAGCACTTATAATTCCAAGTACAGTAGATAGAAAAACCCAAAGCTAAAAAAGAAGTACCGATACATCGTCCAATAGTTTACAACGGCTACTGCAAAAGCTAGGTAGAATAAAAATAATATTTTGCGAGACAGAGTTTTCACTTTTGTAAATTGATGTTTTCTGCCAAGGAAAAATAATTGTTTGGGAAATAAAAAATTACATGTTGAATGCATCTTTTCTGGTTGTATTTTGTTCACACACGGTTTTCAGTGCATTCAAAGCTGTATAATAATATAGTGCAGATATTATATAGGGCATTTTTGTGATGCTGATATATGTGATCAAAAGTTGAAATTAAATTACAGGTAAAAGATACAAGTAAAATCCAAGTGAAATTTAAAAAAAAAGCACGCTGATTATCATTCCTTCCTAATTTAAAATTTTGAGATATTTATGCAATCATATCATTGGTATTAGTATCAGTATCCCCAGCGGAAAATAGTAGTCGTTATTTCTTAGGATTGTTATTTATCATCACACGGTTGGAGCTCTCAATCATAAAATTTTCACTTGTATATATCCTGAAAATGATCTTACAATAACAGTATAATTAGTGCAAATATTTCACGGGCTTCAGCAACAAAATATCGTCAAATCAGCATTTTTTAATCCCACAGGTAACCTGTATGTACGTATATTACACTCATTTTTCAGAAATAAACGTATACAATTCATGTATGTATATTTGAACTTCACCATACAGCAAACAAGAATAACGACGACATTTTGTTTCCAACTCGCTCGCATATATACATACCTACATACATATTTCATTTAAAAAAATTCCCAGTGAACCAGTCAAACGACCATTTTTTGTATTCATAATACAATAAGTAAACGATAAGACATGATATAATGCATAAATCTACCCAGTATCAACATTCCCAGATGCCGTTCGCAGCTGTCAGAATTAGATTTATATGATATGATGTACAGGTACATGATTCAAAAAAATCCATGCTAATTGTGCTTGCTTAATTGCGTTAATTATAAAGGAATAATGAATAAATAAATAAACCATGATTTTTTTGTAGTTGAGTACAGCAATCACTTTGAGATGTCTAGCCAACTTACAATTTGTAATATGATATAAACTCTCGCAGACCAGACGGAAGAACCACCTTTTTAGCGAGAGGCAATCAAGAGATTTTGTATGTATAGAGTAGAGAAGAGTATAGTAGTAGAGAGATAATCACTCGTTTTTCTGAAATATTAATGTTTGAGGAATTTTAACGCTTCAGAAATATTTTTTGCTCTCATTCTGAAATAATAATTTTTGAGTGATTTTGACGATGCAAAAATTATTATCTGAGTTGGTACTTACGTATAATGCAACACGGTGGAAACACATTATATACACATTGTAGAAAGGCTGCAATTTTAGAAATAACCGAGAAGGCGGTTCTTAATAAGTTACATATCTGTACCAACTATTCTTATAAACCACAAATTTTTTAACACAATTATTGTTATGCTAACCATTATAAACCAGTAGTGTTTGTTGTACTCCCTTGTAGCTAACTAACGTGCCAAATAATGTAATGCTCAAACTTTAAATGTTTTAATGATGCTACAATAATATAGATATTCATGATGATGATGATCACTGATCATGGTCAAGATAACGATTGTAGAAACTTGCTTGTCAGTTACAATATCATTTTTATTATAAAAAATATTTATTGCATCACATTATTTTACTCATTCAGTAGCACTACATTACTGCAAATATATTTAGGTATTTACAAGTATGTATAATATGTATATAGGGCATGCACACAAAATGAAGGTGCTTTTCGTGGTTAGATTTTTTCACAACAAAGCCGTTTTGAAAAAATAAAATTACAATAAATACAGTACGGTGCATGAGACACGCTACACGTTTGACTTTGACGTTAATGTTAGTACTATTCACTCGGACTTTTGAATTTGAATAGCTCGTGTAGCAACATAGAAAAAGGCTGCATTTTTTATTACATGCACAGTAGAGGCTAGATAAACAAGAAAATGCCTAGTTAAAAAACATTATTTCCTTTGCCATTTATTGATGATGGCTAATTTTCAATTTCCTTTTGAAAACAAGAATCGACTTTACTCCTCTTGTTTCATGCATTTGCTTTTGCTACAAAGCTTATTGCAACTTCAATAGAAAAAAAAAGTGTATGGGTATACCTCATCGGCACAATTGTGAGCGAATTGCTAATAATGTGAATACCACAAACTTTATTATGAATTCTACGAATAGGTGTTTAGGTATTGTTGCATTTTGTTTATGAAAACTATTGCGTACATATACTATATAGCAATTTTGCTTGTTGTAAAAAGTAACTTTCCTTTTACATGCATGCATCAGTCAAAACAACAATGCTTTTAGTATATAGCTTTACATGCAGTTAGCAAGTGCTATTCAAACAATCAACTAGTATTTTTTTGCTACTCATTATGCTATAATTATTCACTTGTGCACTTTAATTCACTGAACCAGAATTTATCGTGATAAACTGAAAGTGAAATTTGTTGGGAGCTGAGTGTATTTCTTGAATATAACTCAAGTGTTTTTGCATTTCAAAATGTAAAGTGCTCGATTTTTAAACGTGGGTTATAGATAATGAAACATTTAGAAAAATGTCCGGAGAACAGGTTAATAATCCGAAAAAAGACATTACACAAAAGAACAAAGTTATTTTTGCATGTTGTGTGGCAATTGTTGCGTATTACCTGACAAGGTTTGTGCAAAGCAGGGGAATTGACCCAGTAGTGCAAGTGCAGAACGGATTGATAAGAGGAGGAGTGTCAGTGTCCCGAGGGGGAAGGGAGTATTACGAATTTTTGGGAATTCCTTATGCACAGCCGCCTGTTGGAGAATTGAGATTTCGTAATCCCATTGAGATAGGAAAGTGGGAGGGGGTGCTCCATACCAAGAGGTTTAAACCAAAATGCATGCAAGTTGATTTGATATCTCAATTGAAGAGCGGTAGTTTGGATTGTTTATTTTTGAACGTCTTTGTGCCAAAAAAGGTAGGAATGCCAATTAAAATTGATATATATTTTTTTAATTATGGATAAAGTACATTCAATTGTGAACTGATTATACAACCAAGTACTTTTACGGCTTCTCACAGCTCCAGGCTGGAAGTCGCAACACGTCACTTCCTGTACTGGCTTTTATACATGGGGGATATTATACATCTGGACATCCCTCCCTGTATTCTCCCAGGTATAAACTTATATTTCAAAATATGTATGTAAAATACATTTTTTGTAATTGGGGATTTTGTATTTTAGGTACCTGATGGATGAGGACATTGTCCTTGTCACAATATCGTACCGAGTAGGTGGTAAGTTTGTTTGTATCCATTTTTTTTGAGCCAACGCGAAACAGTATTGATGACATGCATCCTTTTTTTAAAAACAATTTCAGCTCTAGGCTTCCTTAATTTGGGGATTAAAGAAGCATCAGGCAACCAAGGATTAAAGGTATTGACTCATGAACACAACGATAATTTACAATTTTAAATTTTACGTTCTTTATATATTAGCTTTACACATTTATTTGTAAATTTGTTAACAGGACCAAGTGTTGGCTCTAAAATGGATTCAAGAAAACATTCACAGTTTTGGAGGAAATCCAGGTTCTGTGACAATTGTAGGACAGAGTGCAGGTCAGTTGGTTGGGTAACATTTTTTATTTTTGCCTCGCCTTGTCAAAAGGTTGCATAATTCGATTTGATCACATAGGTGGAAGCTCCGTGCATTTTCATATGTTGTCACCAAAGTCCAAAGGATTATTTCACCGAGCGGTTAGTCACTCGGGAACTGTGCTCTCTCCCTGGGCATTTTCATATTCCGGAAAGGAACAAGCTCTAAGATTGGCAAAAGCGTTGGGATGTCCAGTAACTGAATCACCTTACGCTGTGCTCAATTGCATGAAGGCAAAAGATGCAGATAAAATTGTGGAAGAACACTTTGAAACTGTCGTAAGTTTACCATGTTTTGAACCACGTAAACCAAAAAGGTTTTCACTTTGAATTAAAGAACATATCTTGTAATTAATATTTAGGACTTTCTCCATGATCCACTAAGTGTTTTCAAACCAAGCATTGAAGAAATAGATGATGAAGATGCCTTTCTTACCCAAGATCCATTTGAAATCATGAAGGCTGGGAATATTAGTAATCCTGTGCCTTGGATACTTGGCGTCAACTCAGAAGAAGGCTTGGCAGTCGCTAGTGGTACGTCTTTACATGTTAATAATTGCGAGAAACTCATCAAACAATACGGTACATGATCTCTCTGCCGTTGCGTTTTTTTTGTAGTTTTGGTTCGTGACAACAAGCTTCTTGACCTCGTTCAACGCAATTGGCGCCACCATTTCCGTCATCTTTTAATGTATAACACCAACGATAACACTGTTCCTGACCAGATTCTCTCTAAATATTTTAGCGACCACTCCAGTTCCTTTTGTACTCAATCTAATCTAGCAAATTTTTCATCACTTTTCTCACTTAGGCAGTACTTTTTTGGGGTACATCATAGTGCTTACTCAAATAATGCACCAGTTTATCTGTTTTATTTTGCGCAACCAATACCGTTATCCTTTGGTGACGTACTTTGGTCACAATTTTCATATTTGCCGGCTTTCCTAGAAATTGGGTTTATTTTGGGATATTTCTGGGTGCAAAGGAACATTTTGGGGTGGATAGATCCGAACAAAGGTGTTACGCACGTGGATGACCTCACCTTTATTTTTCAAATTCAAAATATACCCGAATACAGTGGAGGTAGTGTATACGAACAACTTTCAAAGGAAATGGTGAATTCCTGGGTGACTTTTGCTAAAACGGGGAAACCTGCGAAAGTTGATGGGACGGAGTGGAATGAAGCGTTTCATTCTACAACGAAAAGGCTTTTTGATGATAATGGCCACACAAGTTTAACCATGACAAGTGAAAAGGATGTACCTGTTCCTCAGTACCTTAAAATTAAAATAGGTTCGACGGCCATGGTCGATGAGCCCTTCAACGATGGTATCCGCTTTTGGAACTCGCTCAATTTAAGTGTTTACAGAAGAAATAAGGGTGATAGTCACGAATTAATTGACACTATCTCATAAACGATTACTTATAACGTGTCTAGTTTATATAGTCATAAAGTATTATATTATTATTACTAAAATTAGCATGTAGTCAAAATATTATAATTGTGAACATGGGAAGATTACACATTTTGTAAGTTGTCATATCATATATACGTGTGCGAGGCACCTTGCAGTTTAACCTTACATTTAACAATATTTGACCTTGGTAATATAATTTAGAAATAAAAATCTTTGAATACAATAATTCTTGTGGAGTATAAATCCTTAAAAAAATATTGAATGTCAATAATAATAATTGAATTGAACAATGCATATACAAGCCTGATCGTAAATCATGATGAAAGTTCGCGCATATATGTGTCAAGTGTCAGTTGTCAGTTACATGCTAATGATGTGTGTGTGTGTGTGATGAACATGTCAAAAAATGAGAAAGAAATACCTACATGAGAATATATGCTATACAACAAAATCTTGATGAATAGGTCACGGATCAAAATAGAATCATAGTAGTTATGTATACAAGCAGAGTTTAATCTATTATAGTAGTAAAGTTTACGAATACATTTTATTGTTGATTATAGTAAAAATAGTAATGCGCAATCTAGAATAACTCTTTGAAATGTTAACGTTGCCATTTTCCCAGTAAGAAAAAAAAAGATATTAGGTGTATGCATAGCGATGAAAATCAGCTAATTACTGTTTCATTCATTTGAATGGCATTCCTTACTCAACTGTAAACGGTTTACAGCTAACATGATGCATGCACTGTTCTGTGAATTGATACTAATTAATGATGACGGGTCCATCTATATTCTATATAGGCAATAGAAACCAATGCCAAAATCTACATGCCATTAATAGCTACAAAATCTGAACCTTTGCATTCCAGAAAAACAAACATTTGAAATAGATATTAAATCAAAAATATATAGCACCAATTTTACTAACAATTATTCTATAAATTTTATACACAAGTTTTTATACTATTTTAAATTTGCACATAATAAAAATATTGATATTTTTTTATTCTTTACTTTTAATACTTAAGTATGTACACTGTACCAGAATATCCTCGACAGTGACAGTATAATAATGATTATATCAAGAACCGTGTATTTTTAATGCTTCCAAATATTGGTATGCCTGTCTAGAGAACCACATATTCATGAAGCGTCTCGTCTCCGTATCACATATTTCAAAATAAATTGCTTTTAATTTTGGCAGCTGCTCCCAGATGCGCGAATCATAAACTTTTCTACAATGCAAATATTGATAGAGATCTATAACTTCTTCTGGAAAACAAGTATTTCGTATTGTTCGGGATAACGGTCTTATCTCCAAATATTCAAGAGACGACGCTAAGTCAGTAAGAAATGCTAAAGACAGTTGATCAAATCCTTCCAGATGCAATGCTTGCAAATTTGGTGCATTGAGCTTTAGTGGTGTAGTTGCTGGCAAATCCGTTGTGGTTTTGGTTTTTACTTGTGCCTTCCTTGGCGTGCCTGGTACAACAGTAAGCCGAAGAGAACGAAGAGTGTTCCCAAATGCGCCAATGAGATCAAATAAGGTGTTCATGTCCAAAGTAGACTCTAGGGTGCTGAATGACAAAACTATTTTCCCAAGGGGCGAATCGCAAAGGTGGGTTAATAGCTTGGCCACCTTTTCCATTGGTCTATATCTGGAAACGTCAAGATGCAATTCCTTTAATTTTGGCAATTGGGTTTCACAAATCAGACCGCTTTGCCCCCATTCAGAAAGTTGTAACCATTTTAACTGCTCGACATGGCGGGTAATTAAATGATCTTGAATGGTTTCTGGGAGGCCGCTCATATTGTCGATTTCTAAAATTTCCAATAATTGTAGAAAGGGCAGTGGATTTTGTTCCAAATGTGCAGGTATTTCATCCAACGATAAATTGAACTCTTCCTCAACATCGTTTCCACCACTTTCATTAATCCATCCAAATATATGTAGTGATTTTAAATTTGGCAAATATGTTAGACAACTGTTGAGCAGGTACAGGAATCGACCACAAGTATTTCGGGTGCCGTAAGTGCCTATTGTAAAATACCACACGTTTCGACCGTATAGAGAGAGAAACTGAAACACAGTAGGCCAAAATTTGGAATTCTCTCTGAAATTCTCGTCCTCTAACTCTGTTTCTTCCTGAAATTCCAACCAAAGAGATCGTCCAATAAGCGGGGTTGTTCCTGGCTGCCCCATGAAGTTTATAAAACGGGTTAAATGTTCTCTTTCGTAGAAATTATTCCAGTTGAGCTTTTTATCTTTAAGGATTGACGACAGTGATTTCCGCCCAACATGACTTCGTTCCTCATCAAAAGGCAAACGAGACTCGTGATTTTCTAAAAAATCATCAACAACATTTTGCCATGGGCTGCCAACTTGACGAATTGCCAAAATATCTTTTTTCTCCAGATATGGAAAGATGTGGGGAAATACCTTGGATTATCACAAGTAAAATAGGTATATTTCATTTAATTTCAAATAATTTATATGCTAATTTTTAATTATCTTAGAAGTTCAAACTCACCTGATCAAACAGCCATGTACATTGACCCGATTTTAGGATCCTCGACCACTTTTTACAGACCCTTGTACAATTTAATAAATCTTTGGATGAGTTCCCCAAGTTGTCAAACATTATTGTCCAGATTTCATCAGGAAACTTGTTGAGAATAGCCAAAGCTCCTCCATTTACATCTCCATTCACAATTAATTCCATATTTTTTGACATGACAATTTACAGCTGCGGAACAAATGGCGTTAAAAGGAAGGGTAGTAGGGTAGTAGTACCTACGACCTAGTAGTATCGAGCAGAAATGAAATGGACAACTCCACCTTTGAAATGGACAACTCCACCTTTGAAATGTACAAAGGAAAAAATACATGATGACATGTATAAACTTAATAATTTGATAAAATGATACATCTTTCTACACTCTACATTAACACAATTTTTTCTTTGCAATGGCAATAATACTACCGACACTTTTGGAATGTTACCAAATATTTAGCAAAATGCTAAGCATTAACATGTTTTCTACAAGTTACTCAATAACTTACCTGTGATAATGAACGCTAGTTTAACATCCTCTTTACAGACAAAAGGCAGTAGCGTCGATTTACTGATGTGATTTTTTATTTACTTAATTTTGAAATGATGATGTGCAAACGCAACGTAATAATAGGCGATGATAATTTTAATTACTGCCGTAATTACTACTTAAACCGCTAACTACATAAAACATGTTTTATCTATTTTTAGCCATCCATTCCCAACCCAAAATTCTTGAACAACAATTAAATATTGATTAGCTACCTCTACCAACTAAACAAGTCTTGCCATCATCGGCCTAATTTTCTATTGATACCCGTTCTGTCTGCGGTGCAGTCAGCCCAGCAACTGGCAACCGTCACTCCAGCAGTCGTCACAATTTAAAGGATAGTAGTTGCAAGAAGGACAAAACGTTTATCCATGTAAAATGACTTATTTAAAATTACCAATTAATTACAACTACCAGTTTTCTCCATATATTGGCGTACGTGCCCACCTCCGTTATACCTTGTTCTCCTACAAAATAATAAAATAACAATCCGGATTCCGGAATGTACATCCATCCAAATTTTGTATCCATCCAAATTTTGTATCCATCAAAATTTTGCATTTATGAATGATTTTAACGGGTTTGTCGGAGTGACGTTTATGCTGTTGTAGAGTTTGTTATATTTTTCAAAAAAGATAAAGATGAGATAAAGATACAGATAAATTATCTTAGATAATATACTCATCTTTAGCTTATCTTTTATCTACTCCATCGAAGAAAAATTATTTTTTAAATCTTATATCTACGGTCTGGGGCATCGAAAAAGTATCTGCATCTAATCTTTTCCTAAGCGACAAAGGATCTTCATCTTTATTCTCAGACCCTCAAAGATAAGAAACTCTGCTGTTGTGGCAGTTGCCGGTTGCTGAGGTCGTTCCGCCTCTGTTTGCCCTATGCGCACAAGATAACACATGTTTTTGTTTACCAAGCTGTCCTGTCGCATGCTTGTTTGCATTTTTTCGTCTCCGACTGGTATACAAACAGAGAAGCCAAAATAAAAAATGCAATGCATGCAAATGAATTGACAGGTGTTCTCAAATGTGTGTGCTTTGGTTGATGGAGAAAAGTCCATTCAATAATACCGTACGTAGTACGTAAATACACCGAATTAACTTGAAATTAATTTTATCGCTAAGTCATCTTAGTGATTTATCATTCTGTGAATGATTTCTTTTGTGTTGTGCTGTAACTTACAACTTGTAACTTTGAGGCATTATAGTTGGTAGTAAAGGATAAGACATAAGAATGGAAATTATGGCTGGTGCTGTTGGTGATGATGAGACTGAGAAGAAAGTAGATTACTGGAGAAACAAGTGCACGTCATTGCAAAAACAAGTTGACAATTTGGTGGTAGCTAACATGTCACTTGGAAAACAACTTGAAGAAAAAGTGGGAGAAGTTCGGAAACTAAGGAAGGTACTCCAGGACAATGATGATAAATCGAGGATATCTAGGCAAAATTCTTTTTCGGTGTTTCCTGAAGAGGTAAACGCGTGAAGAGTTTTTTGACAGTGAATATTTTTTAAAGTTAAGTTTATATGAAAAGGTTTCTAATTTAGGCGTTGTATTGTTTTCAGGTATGGGAAATTATTTTGGAATTCGTGGCGGATCCCCAGGATTTGTTAAATGTGCGCATGGCTTCAAATCAATTAAATACTCTATTGCACCCAAGCAAAGCAACTTGGATGTTGAAACCTGTAAGTTGAGAGACTGAGAGAGCGTGTAAAATTATAATGAGTAACAATAACAATAATTAGAATCCCTTTAGAATGAGAATAATAGGTAATTAATATTAATTCCGATTTCAATCTAGATTATTGTGCATATTTTCCAATGGCTCGCCCGTGAGGATATTTTAAAATGTCGTCTAGTTTGCAAAAAATGGAATGCAGCTATTGACGAACTTCTTGAGAATCATCCATCAAAGCGACCGTTTGTGCCGAAAGTTGTACAACATTATCAGAATGACAGCCATTTGAAAGAAATAAAATTAAACAACAGCGTAATTTTTCACCTTTGGGATGTCGACAAATTGCGAACTCTTCGCGCAGAAATGCATAAACATTCAAAAAATCCGTTTATTGGTAGATCAGTTGTGTTCAATGTAGAAATTGATGATGATTTTGAAGACGAGGATGACTTTGATGATCCAGGAATAGGGGAATTTTGGGAGTTGACTAAAATGTTTTTAACTGTAACCGGGCAGCACATCTGGTACGTGGAGATAACTGAGGACAGTGGACATCAAAAACCTTTGGAATTTTACAAGTTACTTCGTGAGCTATTGTTTTATTTATCTCACTTGAGATCTCTTAAACTAGCTGTTGATATAAGTCATGATGATTTTTATCCAAAATCATTAAGTTTGTACATGGGAAGCAATCCTTTACCCGTAATGCCAAATTTAGAATCTCTTGATGTTGAATGTTTTTATCCAGAAGTGCCGCAAATAATTCATGACATGTTAATAGCCATGTACTCTGCTCAGTTAACCAAGTTGTGTGTAAATATGAATCGCTGGAAAAACAGTTACTCTCGAGGCCTCAACAAATTGACTGAGCTTCATGTAAAGAGAGTATCCCTTGGAAAGCTGGCATTTCTGGAAGCACCAAGTCTAGGGAAAGTGAGCGTAGATCTACGCGAATCATCTACTGCACCTCATCCGATCAGTGCTCGCTGTTTATTTGAAACTTTGTCCCGATTTCCCCTCCGTCTCCTTATATTACATGTGGACATTACAGTGGAACTTGAAGAAATTGGTACAGCTACCCAACAACTTTGTTCAATTCCAACACTCGAAAAGCTCGAAATTCATGGAATCCAACGTAAAATCTCATACTCATTCTTGCTCTGTTTTCCTTTCATCAAATATCTCAACATTCGGGAATCTACATCCGGTAATAAGTTTAATGAAGATCCTGCTGTGGTGGCATTTCTAGGAGACGCTCAACCACAAAGAGAAATTATGGAAATTCATAAGTACATGTATACAGGAAGAATGTATGAATCAAGCATTTGGAGGCGAATACCTACATTAAGAACTTTCACATATGAAAACTTTCGATATGGGGAACTTGTGTTCAGACATAATTGTAACAGAGAAACATATGAATATCGCTATAGAACGAAAACCTTATAAATTAGTTTATGACCAATGATAATGATCATGGTTTTGCGTCTAATTATTGTTTCACGCACAACTGATTTTTATAATAATAAAAAAATATTGAAGATATGTAAAAAAAAAAATTAATTTAGTTTGTTTGTATGTAATCCCTTATTATAACAGTAATATTGTAAAATAAACCTGGGGCAATGTGCCCATTAGATGTGTACGATCGATCTCTTTCTTAAAAATTTTTTTTACTTTTAGCATCTATGTTTAACTAGTACAAAACTTATGTTACAGAATGCGAAGAACGCAATGCATGAATGATCATTTTACTTCTCCAGCAGACACCAGAGTTACATAAGCCTTGGCTTTGTCATCATAATTTATATGATTATGACTCATAAATTGGCCGCTCTATAATATGCTGTTGCTGAACCACTAAACTTTTTACTACAGTACAAAGAGCTCCCAAGAGTGACGAGACGCCGGTTGCAAATATCAGATGGTTTCGTTCATTTTACCAGTCATATCGCGCGTGAAAAATATTTGGAGAGAAGGTAAACAACAAAGAAAGGTGATGTAACTACCAGAATTAGACTATTAGACAAATAGACAATTAAATTATTTTATCATCCACTTATCAGATTAACAGTACACAAAAACCGTAAATATATCCAACTTTAATTCCGCAACTGAAAAATGGCTGCGCCGATCACATTTGAGTTGGAAGAGGTGGGTACTGGGTCTACGGAAAATTCTTTTTGTCCATCTTCAGAATCAGACGAACTCTTAAAGATTCCCAGTTTTCCTACAAGTTCATCCGTGTCGTTATGTGGTAACGCTGAGGGGGACGAGAATCCATCAACATCCCATTCCCTCCGTCGTACTGCAACGGAAATCAAGCGTCCATCATTTTATTACCTACAAGGAAATACGGGGCTCCATCCCTCAGGACATCCTTTTGATCAAAATGTGATTAAAAGATTAGACAACTTATTTGATGATACAGCCACGGAAATTCTAGAAGATGAGAAGCTGAAAACGTTCTTGAGGATACGACCCACAGCGAATAATGGTTCGGAACCTAAACCAAGGTCATTTAAAGTGCAAAAGAAGGTAGTTTAATTTATCAATAACGTGTTGCCCAGTCCTGAAACCTTATAGGCAATGACCTGCAGCTTTAGTATTTTGGTTCCAAAAGTGGCGTCTTGATTCTTTTGTAGGTTCTTGAAGTAAAAGACGATACTACTGTAGTGACCTATCCTACACAGAAAACTGTAAACTCATTTGCTGTTGGAGCCCGAATGCACGTGGAACGAAATAAGAAAACAGAATTTCAGTTTACAAAAGTTTTAGGACCTGAGTGTGGGCAGACGACCGTGTTTGAAGAATGTGTTGTTCCACTCATTGAAAAGTTTTTGAGAAACGAAAATTGTTTAATTTTTAGTTATGGAGCCACCAACTCTGGGAAAACTTACACTCTTCAAGGTGTGTTGTTTGTAGTTAATAGTATTAAATTATTTTCCCTGCATGTGATGTTATTGTTATAAGTTATGCCATTGAAACAGGCTTACGATAGCGTTCAATCATTTTTCATGTAATAGGCCATGGCACAGATTATGGAATCATCCCTCGAACGCTTGATGCTATTTTCAACAGAATCCAAGACAGACTGTACAAACAAGGAGATATCAAACCTCAGTTTTATCAGACCTTTCATCGTCTCGCTAGTCATGAGAAAAATCAATTCGAGAAAAAGAAAGAGAAGATTTTGGAAGACGCAGCTAATATTGTGAGAAAAACTTACATTACATACCTACGTAATTCAATGCTCATTATGCCCCGTTTACGGTTTTTATCTTAACTAAATCTAAACAATATCATCTTTGTTTCTTTATTTTTTAAAAATCACGGTGTTTCAGAATAACGAGTTGATCGCCTTGAAGGCAAGAGCTAGTTTTGCTGGATCCCAATCAAGTCAAGGATCCACGGTGGATCTCGTCGGAGGTCTTTACATTTGACAAAATGAGATCAAACTCCATATTTATATGATTATTGCTAACGGACGTTGAAAAATTCTTACAAATCGTACTTACGTAGTAGCAAAATTCATCGAATCCCCTTACTATAAAGTCTCCACTCCCTATATTTTGTTCAGTATTAATTCCCCCTTTACGAAAACAGTGAAACAACAAAAAAAAATATCCCACTATTCATAAGATTTTTCACGTCCTCCGTTTTCGTATTATAATATATTTACGGTGTAATGTTTCATATTTCAGTTGGTGGGTTCTCGGAGATGAATTACGCTTTGTATGCCAACACTACACTGTTCAGTGTCTGGGTGTCATTCGCCGAATTATACAATGAGAAGGTCTATGACTTGCTGGAAAACGTTAAAGTTGCCAAAAATAAAAGGCGAAAGGAACTGAAACTTTTGCAGGACAAAGATGGATATGTGTATATTAAAGGTTAATGTTTTACATGCATTTATAGAACTATTTGTGTTTAATCCAAGCTGTGTGATTTTATTATCAAGTTATCTTGTTAGATCTCACTGAGCTACACGTTACTTCCGATGACGAAGCTTACAAGATATTTCTTGCTGGTCGAAAGAATCTGCAGTACGCAACGACTCAAATGAATGAAAGATCCAGTCGCTCCCATTCATTCTTTACTTTACGGGTTGTCTCCGTTGGAATAGGTGAAGGACTGATACCTTTCCCAAAATCGGTGCATCGTATGACGTTCTGTGATCTGGCAGGTATGGAACGCGCATACCAAACGGAAAATGAAGGTGCCCGTCTTAAAGAGTCAAACAATATTAACAGTTCCCTGACAGTGCTGTTGAAAGTTATTCGCTTACTAAGGTTAGCACTGCTAAATTTTTAGCTTCGATTATGCTGATATAACGTGATGGAATGATGTATAAATACTTGTTAACTTTGCAGGGAGAAGCAAACACATCGGAATTATACAATCGAAACTATTCCATTCCGCGAAAGCAAACTGACTCACATATTCAAAAGTTACCTCACTTCTTCAACTCACGTTTGCATGATTGTTAATGTGAATCCAGATCCGAAAATGGCCGATTCTACGCTTCAGGTTCTTCACAATTCAGCCATTGCTAGTAATGTACGTCTTCTCTGATTTAATAATAACACAAATTATTATAATACTCGAGGTCGAGGTGTTCTCTTAAGTTGTTTACTTGATTTTGCTATTATTGGCTCTAATTTAAGTCCCAACTACACAATTTTTGACGTATTTGTCCTTATATTACTAGGTTATTGTGTTTAAACCCATTGAGCCTCAACAGCATCAACTAAAAGAAAGATGTACTCGTAATAAAAGAGGGATGAAACTTCCGGATAACAAGGAAAACGTGAATCCGTCTGAAAAGATGAAGCTGAGAGAGCAGCCAAAGAATAAGGGTTTGGAGACTACCTTTTCGTCCCAATCTTCCGATAATGAAAACCAAAAGATGATTATCAAAAAGAAGGTCCAATTCAACAGCTTCTCTTCGTCATCTTCACCCACTAATAGCGACGATCAAGGCAAACAAACTGTCATTGCCACAAATAAGCTTCTGTATCAGAGAATTGCCAACCTTGAAAAGGAAAACGTGGAATTGAGAATGAAACTCGCAAAAAAAGAGCATGAGATGGATCAAATACGTGAGAAGACTGTTAAGTTGTTTGCCGAGCAGAACCGGTTGTGGACGTAAGAAAGAAAAACAATAATTATTATTGCTGCTGCGTTAAAACAGTAGCCATGTCCAATATTACTCTATCACTTTATATGAATCTTGCATGACAATCAAAATTGCTGATTATTGTGTCTTTTTGTCCTGTTGTTTTAAACGGCTCTTTGGTGCAAAAATCTTACTGTTTTTTTCTTTTTGTTTGATTAATAGGACCCGGTATACCGATTATAGATTGGCTGAAGAAAATATCTCTAATTGGAAGCTGTCTCTGATGCAACAGAACGTCGGGGTATTGTCTCCAGGAAATAAATGTGGAAGAAATCATACACCACCCAAAGTACACATGGAGAATATTAAGGAGTACGACGGCGAGGAAGAAAATTTTTCTGCCGACGAACACGAATAGTTATCATGAGTTTATTTCTGAGATAATCTAGGAGTGTTTTCTAACCACTACTTTAAATATAATATACACACAATTCAGTTTTTGGTAATCAATGGCGAACGTTAACTTTATCTAATTAATTATTTTTTTTACTGAAAGGTATTTTATGCATATGCTGTCTATATTTACCACGTTAACATAACCATTTATATTGTGAACAAGTGAGTTACGTAATCTTTCAAATTAGTAAAGTCAAATATATATATACTTGTGATAGAAGTTAAAAGTTGATACTATTTTAATGAGTAAATGTCACTGAACAAAAAAAATCTATTGTGACTTGTATCTTCATGTAATTATGGTATGATATCACATATCTCATGTATAAATACCCTCATTAACATATGACATTCAGTTTTCAAAGTATAATCGCACTGTGCTGAATAACTTGATATTCATTTAGATTTACAAACCTTTAATAGATTTATGTGGACGTAAGTAGGTAGAAAATTACAACTAATTAATGATGAATGAGGATGGATATGTTTTTCTGTACATCGTTGTCGCAACACATCATTTTTTCATTAATACTTGGGCACTGGGCCCTGAACACTATTGTATATACCACATCATTTTATATGTACGCACTAAATGATATTATACACATAACCTGCATACATGCATACTTTTACAAGATGTGGCGTTTGGTTGATGGTGTGTTCATAAATTAAAGGGCATTTTCATCGGGTCAAAAACTCATCTTCATTACATATTAATTACATTTTGTTATCTCCTCTGCTCTTGTTCCAACTACAATAATTACAACTCGTTGAGGCCAAAACAAGATTTGACTTTAGGATGATTTGTTACAGGTCGATAATCAAGTTCATTTTGTTTGTGATCCAATTTTTTATACATGTGCTAGTTAACGCAACAAAAACTGCACTATAATGCATGCATGTATTGCACTTTTGTGAGTAGGGTAGCACCACACACGTACATTTTTGGCCATGCTTTTCAAAATTAGATGCATTTATGCATACCAAAGAATTAATTTTGAACAATTGTATTACTTTATTTGTGACTTTTTATAGCGTGTCACGTCACTGAAAAAATACACCTTAATTCCCCACTTGCCATTTGACAGAATATATTATTATGTCACCTCAACATGCTCATCAGTGTGTATGTGTGAAGAGATGACTTCATACCATGCATACCTCCATTGTCATCATACAGTATTCATTGGTCAACACTATAACAATCAATCTTCGTTATTGCTCTTTTTATTTGGCAGTCAAACAAATAAATTCATATTTTTTTAACACTGCTAACTATATAAATACTCAAATGTGCTAATGTATGCAATTTGCTAAAAGTCACCAAATAACGAGATACAATTATTTCCCTCTTTAAAAATTTTTGATGTAAGCTAGCTTTTATCACTTGTTGAGTACAAATACAATAATTAGGTACAGGTACATATTTGCAATAGTCGCAATATAATCCGACACAAGGCACAGTCACTGTCAGGTAGGCGCATTTCAGGCAGGCACCTGCCAACATAATTAAGCATTTGGAATTTGGTTTACTGATTTTAAAAGATTTAGATCTGATTTACAGATAAGGAAGATGCAGGTGCACTTAATCAGCGCCTGTCACTAATTAATAACGCAATAGATTATTAATTTGGACGCTGAACGCAATAGTAAGCCATAAACCAAATGAGTTTGAGATTTTAATCAAACAATTATATCAAATCACACATAAGATAATAAAAAGATTTAAATGCATTTGAATTTATTTTAATTTCGCTCAAAGGTTTATAAACACTTTCCACGTGGCTTTTTTTCTATAATTTCTATTAATTGATTGAATTTTTTGTTTAATTTATACTATGAGGCCACACTATACCAGTATTGCAAAGATTTCAAAATTACGTTGACTCCACCCTAAAGCGCATTAAACATGAAAAAAACTAATGGAGATGACTTGTATTTTGTATTTGGCGTACCAAATGGACCCCACGGAGTATATAAATACAAAATTAATCAAAGCCGCAGCAAGCCAGATTTATATAAATATAATTTCTGTGCTACGTAACATCCCACAATCCCACCCCACTGCTTTCACAAACAAACACAAGCAAAAAAAACGTCCCTTCCACCACTATAATGCAATGATTGCGATATTATTATGTTTAATTTTTTGGTTCCAATAAATCTATTATGCAAAACAAAACATTAATAAATATAGTAAACTGTTAAATTGGAATTTATGATGAGCCAAGAAATAGTATTATTTTTCACTATTATACTATGCAATATTATTTGGATGAATGTATTTCCCACATATATGTGTACGTACATGTACATATACATATACGCAATTCAACACGAGCTGAGAAAAATGGAGCACATTATTGCCTGGCAAATGAAACTAAAAAAACTTACAACATGATGACATGGCTATATGCAAAGCATACTTAGATCCACTCTAAGATTACTCTCGCCAGTAATAATATTTTTGTCAGTGCCATAAACAGAATTGGAAATTGGAATGCGGTGGAATTTATTTGGCACATGGTTGTCACATAGCCATTGCTGCACTATATTATATATTACCTACTCTCAAAGTTGAGTGATCAGATTGCATTTTTTTTTTACTTTTCTCTTCTTGCAGATATTTTTTCAATAAATAAAATTCACAGTACGTGCCAAATCACAAGGAACGTGCTCAAAAAGTATGACAAACGCTGTGTAAAACGCAATATAACTTGATTTGATTGTATGCCTACGGATTAAATGTAATGATATGACTAAAACGACAATAGATCCAATACAATTATTGCAAATTGATAAGCTCTCCCAATAACTGTTTTAAGGTCATTGAGGATTTTGTAACGTAGCCAAGTAAAATATTATGTAGGTACGCTATAGCTTGAGGTATCCATCTCGAGCGAAGACGATCTTGATGATAGATATATAGGCTGGTCCGCTGAAACTTTACCCCATGGCAGGTTTCAGCGGGAGTAATAATTATTAATAATTTTAATTGTGAGTACATATTGAGTGTATATTTGGACAAATAAATTCATTTACTGCTGAGATTTACAAATTACAGGTACAATTATAATAGTTAAACTTGTTCTGAATACCTATGATCTTTTGCGCTAAGTTGACAAGAAAAAGGGCAAGAACACTTTTTTGGCGACGATCTTATAATTATTATTCTGACAAAAGTCCCCATTGCTTGCTCACAACGAAATATGTATACATATGTTGTAGAGGCTAGCGACGCACAAAATGCTAATTCTCCTATCTCTTGCATTATGCAAAGTAGTAGATAGGAAAAAGCAATCATCGGTATTTCTGGCTATGCTGAAGCGATA
>JAHZNC010002238.1:0-87200 GCA_027744095.1 Zhuqinia jingwanae | reverse complement strand
AAAATCAGTACATGTATGTAATCTGACATGCTAAGATCGAATATGACATCTAGTTAATTGTAGTACGAAGGCCATAACGACTGCCATTACGTGGGTTTATTATTATTATTACTGCATATGAAAAAGTATTAATTATAATAATAAAGTAAAAAAATAAGAGCAGTAATAATAATCACACCAACATACATAATCGTAATTGCACCACACCGCGAAAGGAAATTGGAAAAAAAGGGATGCATGTACACGCATGGGTTGCTATACACTTTTATTTTTATTTTTTGAAGCTTAAAAAAAACTACTCCATGCTGCTGCTGCCATAACCATTATCATTTCTCATGTATTATCATTTCCTCTCTCTCTCTCTCTCTCTTTGGAACCAAAAAGGATTATCCCTATCCGCAATTTGGCAATTGTACACCTTATGTAGCAATCTAATATAATAATAATAACAATAATAAAATGTGTAGTAGTAGGTATTGGGTAAGCAAAAGGTATTATAAGAGCAAGCAGCAGTCGAGTGACTCTCCCAATTTTTCTTTTAGGTGACCCCCTACAGCTGACCGAAAATGGAATCGTGTCCTGCTGACAAAAATAGTAAAAAAAAATATATAAAAGAGGCATGGTACTTATTGTTTAGGTATTGTTATTATTTTTGTTCTTTTATTATTATTTTTTTGTGTCCATAAAGCACTTAATATTACAGGATGGTGTATTATTATTTATATTTTTTGTTCTTGAAAATTTCCCTTTCCCTTAGCAGCAGCAACATGAAATATTTGAGGCAATATAATATGTAATTTTTCATATATATATTTTTTTAAACGTAATAAAAAAATGTGGTACGTAACTTGTGCCATCCACCAAAAAAAAGGGGATGGTGTCAATGTTACACATTTAAAAAAAAAATTTAAAAAAATTTAATTTAAAAATTGTAAAATTTTATTTTACAAATTGTTCCAATGTTACAAATTACTGTTATATTGCATATTATTATGCTTACGTTCAAACACACACACACACACACACACACACATGCTCAAACATGAAACGTCTATCATAATTTCATACAAATTGAAAAAAATGGTAGGATAATTTTTGATGTAAGCTTTTTTTGTGTGAGTGTATGTGTATGGATAATCCATCTATTGTTGTTGGCTGGAAAAGCGGGATATAAATCCAGTGGTGTTCATATAAACCATATGCATACATTTCATAATACTGTGACCACTTTCAATTTCACATTGTGACCATTGACACTTTACAATTTTTTCTTGTCTTTGTCCCATCATCAACTTTATCATCATCATCGTCATCATTCAACCATCAATCAATCAGTGAATCTACTTTACAGAGAGAAAAAACACGTCTCCGTTAAAGTGTATAATATATACATGTTTATGACCATTGGTCACATTTTATCTACTTGTATGTGTATATATGTAATATGTTTCCATTTGTACCTCAAAGGACACATTCAAGTAAAGTAGCATTTTTTTCTCCTTTTTTCCTTACACTCTCGACGACGACGACGACGACCCACTAGCAACATGGAAGAATGAGTCAAGCAAGATTGTGAAAAATCACTCATTTCCCACAGAAAGTCTCACTTTTTTTCTCTCGCTCTCTCTCCCCATCAACCTTTTTTATACATATTCCCTAAAGTATAAAAAAAGAGGAGAGAAAAAAAAGTGTTACATGTCGTCGCTTTACTACAGCTATTGATTTCCTTTGCTCATTTTTTAACTTGTGGAGATGCCACAGCGTCACTTATTTCCCCTTTCTCTCTTTTTTTTGCTCTCTCTCTCTCTCTCTCGGTTTTCACTTTGCCAGCATATTTTTTTTTGTGTTCTGACCACCATCACACACATTGCATTTTTCTCCATATAATGTGATATGCTGGAGGACACGCGTACACATCTGTAGTCATCACCATCATCATCAATGACGGTTCATGTTGGTTGGTGGTGGTGGAGATGAGGTCGGTCATCATCAAAAACTCAAGAGTGCTGAAATCTGAGAAAGGAAGAAAGGGACAAAAAAACTCTCTCTCTCTCTCGGATTTTTTTTCTCACTCGCCCCACCTCTTGAACGACACACTCTGCATTTTCCTTTTTTTCTTACTTTTTTATTCAATTCTTTTTTTGACTCATTTTTTTGCCAGTATAAATGAGTAAGAGGAGGAAGTTGGGTTGCTACTACAATTGATGCTGAGATGTTGGGGACTAGTATATAAACATACACGTTTACTACGAAGGATGTAGTGATGGTGGCGATGTGTGTTCTCAGCTAATTTGTCATGAGTTCACTCAGATCAAGCGGATGGACTGAGATGGACTCTGGAACAGGAGCAGCGTGTGTGTGTGTGTGTGTGTGTGAGACCGAAAGGCCAAGAGAGTAATGCATTTAGACGGAAAAGGAAAAAAAGGAGATTAATTTCATGAGGCACTCGACACCAGCAGCATGACGAAAAAATAAACCTACATATATATCATCTTGGTATGTATATATATACACACACACATTCATATATTATGCTTAGGTATATGCATACTTATATTAAACGTCAGCTTGTAACCAAGCAGCAGCTCCTTTTCCGGGAAATATGCTTTTTTTGTTGTTGTATGCATACATACTTGAATACTCATGTGTTTTGCTTATTTGTGTGTATGTGTGTGTGTGAAAGCATACATTTGTTGATCACTCACACGACGACCGTCACAATGACTCTGGTGGATGGATGTAAAGGTGTTCCACGGGAGGCGTTGAAACAAGACGCTACTGTGCTGCTCACAGGAAATGGCGTTACTACACAAAAAAGCTGACGAGAGAGAAAGTTGCCTATTATGATGATGATGATGATGATGACTGCTGCTGTTGTTGTTGTTGTATTGCATACATAGGTATTACAAGTATACATTATAACATGGGATGGAAGAAGGGTATTAATATATTATCTATATGGTGGTCGCTCTCTGGAATAAGCCATTCATTCACTCAGTCAACAACAGCGGAGGAGAAACGGGAGAGAAAAAAACCCAGCACGAAGCCTTTTGTGATCTTAACGTCATTCATTTACTCTCTCTCCTTTCTCTATACAACAGCTCATTGGATTGTACAACACACACAAAAACAGAAACCAAACGGATTTGTGTGTAATGTATTTTTCTGTACTGCTTTCTGCACTTTGGATTTGAAGAGAGAGAGAGAGAAGCGACTCATTCTCTCTCTCTCTTCTCTTTTTCATACAGTCAGAGTGAGTGTTGACGGCCCACAGCAGCAGCAGCAGCAGCACAGTTTGTGTGTGCGGAAAACGCAATGCTATCATCAATCCCAAAGAAGCTGAGAATGAATTCCCTCAGGAGAGAGAAGAGTAAAGGAAGAAAAAGCGTGGCTTTCATTACAAGTCCTCTTTTCTCTCTCTCCCTTTTTTTACTTTTCTATTTTCAGCCTTTCTCCACCAATTTTGGATCATGCTGCGTGCTCTGTAATTTGTCTTGGTTTCGGACTCACTGATAAAGAATGACGTGAGGCGGACAGAAACAGAGACACACACACAGAGAGAAAAAGAGAGCTAGAAAGAGAGAGAGAGAGAGAGAGAGAGAGAGAGGAAGCAGCGGTTTAGGGAAATATATATGTACCTCTATTGGTTTATATATTACTTTCATGTATGACCAAATTCAAACATTAAACATGAAGACATATACCTATTATTCTGCGGAATCCAGCAGCAACCGCACATACATGCGTACTTAATATTCTATAATGGTTATAGGAATAATAGTAATAATACATTTCTCTCCTCTCCCTCTCTCTCTCTCTCTGCCCCCTTTTGCACCACCACAATCACCATCACTGCTGCTGCTGACAAAAAGTATATAGGTACATATATTAGAAGGAGATTGCCGCTGTGTGTGTGTGTGAGTGAGCGTGAAGTCAAAGTAGTGGAAGGAATACCATGAAAGGGTATTATTGTGAATAAATTTGATAACAATAAAGTTTTGAGTTATTTTAAATTAAAGAGAGAGAGATTCTCCTTTGCTACAGACCAATCAGAGGAGACGGGTCTTTCTTGTTTATTTCTTAGAGGGATACATGGGCACTCTTCACTTGTGCTTGTTGAGAAGTGGACGAGTGATTGAACAGAATGAATGAAGTGAGCAGCTGAATAAAATGGTGATGATGAGGAAGAAAAGAGTATGTGACGAGTGGTGGAAAAAGATAGGCATGTGGAAAAAATATATTTGAGGAAGATTTGAAAATAAAAAAGAAGAGAGCAAGATTGAGCCTCTATCTCTCTCTCTTTCTCCCTCACTCTCTCTCTTTTGCCCAAGTGTCTTTTAAATGTCCATTCTGTTAGTCTGAAGATGATGAGGAGGAGGAGGAGGATGGTGTAGTAGTAATGATGATCATGATGATGCTACTGGTAATAAGATGGAGTAGCAGGGTATTTTGAGTAAAAGTTTTATATAAAAAAAATCATGTGTGTGTTTGTAAGAGTGTATGTATGTATGTAAAGTGTACACAAAATGCATATGGTAGACAGATAGATAGATAGATGGAAAGTGGAAGAGAAAATTTGTTGAAGAGGAAGAAGACGAGTCAACAAAAGAAGAAGAAGAAAAAAAGACAGAGAGAAAGAAACCAAGTTAGGCTGTTGTTATAAAGAGTGAGCTTGAGTTGTTGTGGAAAAATGAAAGAAAATTCCTCGAGTGTCAGGAAACTCGTTGGAATTTTTGAAGGAGAGCAGAGAGAAGAGAGAGGAAGCGCTCTTCCATCTACACGCTCTTTTGCTTTCTTAGCAGAATAAGAGCAGTAGTGGTAGTAGTAAGCCAGTCAGTCACACACTCACTTTTTCCCTCTCTTTTTTTCCCTTCTTATTCTCCTTTCTGATCTGAATCTCAAAATGATGGAAATGTGAAAAGGCGAGAGTGAGTGAGTGAGAGAGAGAGAGAGAGAGAAATGAGAATGGAAGAATAAGGACAACGAAAAGTTCTCTTTTTTTGTTTCCTCTTCATTGCCATCATACTCATCTCATCGCACCGTCATGTGTTGGGTTCGAAATGAGAGCCAGAGAGAGGGAAAGAGGCAACTTTTAAAACTTTCCTTTTCTTTCTCTCTCTATCTTCTCTGCTCATTCTGTCCCTAGATTATATACTACTGATTTTTGCTGATATCTCCACACACGGCTAAATAGTATCTCAACTTTCCCTTGTGGCTTCAAACAGCAACAACACTGGAAGTGGTAGTAGCACGAAAAGAATATATGTATGTATCTATGTATAAGTATGTAGCTTGTAGTTAGTCAAGACCAGTCCAAAGTTTTCGTTTCCTTCCTTAAAGCTAGCCGTCCAGAAGACAAAGTTATCACCGAATACGAGAGAGAAGAGGAAAAAAATGTAAAAAAAACTATCCCTTCAAATTAGAGAGGTAGTAGCTCTTGCAACTAAACTACTACTACTACTACTACTACTACTACTATTACATGTACTTATCTTATATATGGACACTGAACATATGCACTGCACACTATAGTGTGTGCAGACTTCTTATTCTATCTCATCACAAGACAGCGAAAAGGAGTGCACACAACCAGAAAAAAGTAGAGAGGAGGAAGGAGGAGGAGGTGAATGAGGAAGTCAGTGGGAGCGGGCGGGCGGTGATGGTGGTGGTAGTAGTATGTGCTTCGACTTGTCGGCATACATTTTTTTTCGGTGGTGGTCTGGTGTAGCGATGTGGTCACACAACAAAAATATATATATGTACGTACGTACGTGCTTAACTAATATGTATAAAACGAAGCACGATAGAGAGAGAGAGAAAAAAACTTTTCAACTAAAAAATCATACAAAAAAGTCAACTTTCATTTTCCCACCACACATAAACATATATGTATGTATGTAATAATAAGATATGCACATACAAAAAACAAACTAGAGTTTTTTTAGTATTATTATTATGGCTGTATGAGAAAGTTGTTGAAAAGCTAGGAAAAGAGAAAAGAAATAGTCTGGAAGCATTTTGTTAAATACCACCACCACCACCTTCGTCGCACAAGTTTGGAGAGAGAGAGAGACTTTAAGTAAACTAGTAGCCTATAACACTACTACTTTTGCTTGCAGCGCATTGATATATGGCTTCTCTGATGAAGCGAGCGGGGAAAAAAAGGAGGAAACTGCTGACATGACAAAAATCACTCAACCATTTTTCTTCATCATTTCCATCGTCAGAACAAGAAGAAGAACAGGACACGGGCTGGACACTCTTTCTCTTTCTTTATCTACTAACTAGATAGCGGATGCACACCTATGTACATATACAACTGTATATTTAACAAACGTTGTAACTGGTGCTACCAACACTGCCTAATATCGTCAATAAAAGAGAGGTAGAGTAGGTCATCATAATAATCCCAAGTGAAACTCCAAGCTCATTTTCAACTTGATCAAGTGTACAACATCAGCACACACACAGACACACACACACACATCACCATTGTCAGAATTCTAAAACTGTGTAAGTGTACACAAGTTAAAGTTTACTGTTAAAGGAGAGAATACAATAAAAAATAAATCATGATGACAAGAAAAACATTGAGGATATTTGTTTTTTTCAAAGAGAAAGAAAGAAAGTCCATCCAAAAAAAAACTTATCTAAAATTATTTGGATATGTATATAAAAAAACATCTAAAATTTTTGCACAGGAAATCAACTCGATGAATTGATATTATTGGGAGTGGGAGTATAAGGGTAGAAGGAGAAGGAAAAGCGAGAGAGATAAAGAATAGGTAAAAAGTTGCTTAACAAGCAACTCAAGTAAACACACACACATACATATATACGCTCATATGCTTATGCATACAAACAAAACTTTTTTTTTTTTTATAAATATTTTGATTATTCCAGTGAAGCTAAAAAATAAGAGAGAGAAATCCGTATCCTGAATCCAAAAAAAGTCTGCGTGTCTCGTAGACGTAGCCGTCGTTGAAATGACGGTTTTCCTCTTGTGTTTTCATTTCGGATGTTTGCCATGAACTCTTGTGTCCTCCTCCTCATCATCATCCACGTAATATGAATGTATACCATAGATTACATGGACCAAAGAGAAAAGGAGACATAATAATAACTCAAAAAAGAAGAAGAGCAAGTCGAAAGAAAGCTAAAAGTGAATGTGTATAAATTTTTTGCGACAAATAAAGAAGTAACCTGAATAGGCAAAGTGGATACATGGTAGTACATCAAGCAAACAAGAAGAAGAAAATAAAAGATCCAAAAAAAACTTTCTATTTGAATTGTTAATAGTTTTGGGCTTTTTTACCCTCTCTTTATATCTTTATTTTTTCTTGTATATTTTTTAAGAAACTAAATCTACACAATTTTCCCCAGATTTTTTAACTATTCTGTTTTTCTCTTTCCGAATAATAATAATAATAATAATATGGCGGCGGTGGCAAGACAAAAATAAAAGGAGAAAATAGAGAGAAGATGTTTTACATCTTATCTTCCCCATAAAAAAAGGGGAAAAAGTTTTTCCCTCTTTTTTTTGTTCCTGTATAAAAAAAATATTTTACGGACAACGTAAAATATAAACAAATATATATATATATTTATACATATGGGTAAACTGCAACAGTCTTGCAAATATAAGATTGGGAAAAATTACGGTGTGTGTACATATATTTTGTTTTATCAGCAAGTTTTTTTAATACAATTTTTAAGCTTTTAAATCTAGACTACTACCACTCCATCTATATATTATTGTGCATTGTACATGCTTTATTTTTGCAATAAGGGCATTTGTAGGAGAGAAAAAATATACAAACAGCGGCGGTAAAGGGAGCAGCGGTAGTAGTCTGAGATGTTGTTTAAAAAGAAATATTTTTTTCTATTTTTTTTGTATTGTAGCCATATATCTTGTGATTGTCTTGGTATTTTTTTGTATGTGTTTGTGTGTGTGTGTTTTAGTGTAGTCATTCGGCGTTGTTTACGTTGTTTTTTACACAAGGATTCTCTACGATATCATATTGCTGCTGCTGCTGTTGTTTCATAAAAGGTAAAACTACCTATTACTACTATAAATACATTCACAATGTTCACTGTGTGTGTAGTAGTTTGTTCTTGTGCTGATACTGCTGCTGCTACGAGCTATATATACTGTAATATAGCCTTGTTGAAATAGCAGCGTCGTTGAGGAAGAATAAAAAAAGGAGATAGAGAAAGAAGCAGTACAAGTTTTTATCAGGATGATAACACAGACAGAAGGAGAGAGAGAGAGAGCAAAGTATTAAATAGAGCTCAAATGCTGTTTTCTTTCTATATATATACCTAAGAGTGTGGTGCAGTGCACGTAGATGCTAAGGACACACGTAGCAATATTATTTTTATTTTATTTTTTTTTTTGATAGGGGGAGATATTTCACTGTGGGGACTATTTCCTAACGATTTTCAAACCGAAAAATGGGAAAGAAAAGCGTGGAAGGATATACGTACATATATGCTATGTAGTAGATAGATAGATAGATAGAGTATACAGCAACATTCATAGTTAGCTAGCTTTTATTTTCTCTCTTTTTTATTGTATAGATGCATGTATGTATATTATACAATACTTGGGTTTATATATATAATACATATATTAACGTATAATACCTATGTATATTTTTTCAACTGAGACAGTGAAGGAGCGACAAGAGAGAAAAATATATACGACAAAAAAAAAGAGAAAAGAAAGAGAGGGAATCCACACCAGTGCAATGCCGCGCTGCACGTACACACACATACATGCACACAAGGCACATAACCGGAGAGAGAAAGAGCAGAGAAATTGTCACTGGCCGCAAAAGTGCCGAAAGAAAATCTTTTTTTCTTTCATTTCATTGAAAAAAAGGAATGGAAGAAAAAGGGGAAAAAATTATAAAAGAAAGGAGGAGTAGCAGAGCAGAGCAGAGCATCAGTAGTGGGAGTAAAAGGAGAAAGTCATGATGATGATAATGGTGGTGGTGGTGGTGGTGGGGAATGGAAGGATGCATGAGGCTCAGGCTACATATTTTTATTTTTGTTAGAGAGGAGACAGGATTGTAAGAGAAAAAAAATAGGGAAAATATTGTAAATAGAGAAATTGCTACTAGCATACCCAGGGCATAAAATATAAGTGCGCAGATATATGTATGTATATATTAGGGTATATATATGAATGTATGTTTGTTGTATAATATTTTTTGAGAGTGTGTCTTTATTCCACATGTCGACTCAACTTTACTTCTTTTCTTGTCTCCTTTTTTTCAATGCAATTGAACAAGAAAGTGTTTTTTTTCTTGTTGCGCGCTCCCCCATAGACCTTTTTATATATATTTTCTTTCTTTTGATGATGAGGATGAGGAAGAAGAAGAGAAGACACAACGTCGTTTTTCTCTCTCGTCCCAGTAAGCCAAGGCAACAAAAGTTTTTTCTCCAAACTGTCTCTCCTATTTGTGGAAAGTACAATCACCACCACCACTCCATATATATACATAAATATATATACAATATACTTTGTATGCTGCTGGGCTATATGCGTTGTCTAAAAATGTGTGAGAAAAAAATGCGTACAAAGCAGCAGCAGTATTTTTTGTAAACACTTTGCATTGGATCGTGTGTGGGAGTAAATAGAAAGAAAGAAAGAAAGAAAGAGAAAGAAGTGACGCTTCCCCAATATTTTTTTTCTTTTTTTTCTCAGACTTTTATTTTCAAGTCATTAGAGTTTAAAAAGAGATGGAAGAAAACAGTGAAGAGAAAAATGAGTGGGTTCTAATGGGCCGTATATTCATTCCTTGCTCCAAAGAAACATTTAGCACGAAACAGCAAACTGAAATAAACGTAACATCAACCATCCCTTCCAAAATCATTGCTTTTCAAATAAATATATGAATACATTTAAAAATATATATTTGTATCATCATCAACAGACAAAAGTGTCGTCTTTATTTTTTAAAGTTTTTTGAGTACAAACCAATTCAAAAGAGATCACTTTCATTTAAATCAGAAAAGCTGAATGGCAGCAAAAAAAAATATGGAAAGACATTCAAAATATAAAGGAATAAAGACGGGGAAACGACAAAAAATGCAAAACTTTTTAATCGTTTATTTTATACTTCTTCAGTACCGTATTTCCGTCAATAGAAGCACCGATTTCTATTTCAAAGTTGCCTCCTAAAAACCTCCGCTACTTTAAGAGGCTAAATAATATTCGAGGCTCGGCTTGTCGTAAATTTCACAAAAAAATTTTACAGAAAATATCTGGCTTAAATTTTATAAATCTTTTATGCATACGTTTTCTTTGTCAAAATCCAATTTGGTAAAAAATAAACATATCCTCATATTTTCACACAACTTGTGTACAAATTGGTCACTCAAACTCCCCCCGGCTATTAATTGGATGCCAGTCACTAATTGAGACCCGGCTTGTAATGGCGGAAATACGAATTAACCGTTAATACTCTGCAAAAGTAATAATAATAACAATAAAATTTAATTTTTTAAAAGAAATCAATTGAGTTTATTTTTTCTCTCTAAAAAATGGCTTTATTGTAGTCAACCAAACGACAATCAACATTATTTCCAAAATGTTACTTTGAAATGACATAATAAATGTGGAGCGCAAAATGCATGAGCAAGGGAAATAGAGAAAGAAAAACCAAAAAAGAAAAGAAAAAGGATTTTCTTTCGTTGTTGTGGTTTTTGATTACTGCTCCAGATAAGAAATTACTTTCTTTTTTTCCTTCTCTTCACATTACAATTCTTAAGCTGGCGTACACATACTTTGCTGCTGCTATTATTGCTGCTATCGTTCTTGTTTGCAGTTACTACTACTGCTGTTGTTGTTAAAAGTATAAAAAGATAGGTCGTTTTTATAAGCAAAACAAAATATGACAACTAAAAAAACAGTAGCAATTGCAACAACAGCAGCAGCAACAACAACAACAACAAAAAAAGCATCATAAAAACAACTGAAAAATAATAAGAAAAAGAAAAAAAGGAGCGAGGAACAACGAGGTAATAATAATGGAGAGAAACGACGACAACGACAACATGAAAAACAACAAACAAGTACACAAGTTGCATTTTTTGGGTTCCCTCATACCCCCCATACATACACCACCACGCACATTCAATTCACACACACAAACAAACACAAGTAAAAAGTGTGTGTTTGTGCGCCTTGTGATGCCAGTCTTGTCCAAAAAGAAAAGAAAGTAAATCTAAAGAAATAAATAAAATGGCTGGTGGCTTTATACAGTGGAGTTGTGTAGCAAAGAGCATTGTTGTTGTTGTTGTATTTTTTGCTACTCTGATCTCTCCCGTTATTGTGTAGTTGTAACATGCTTCATTTTCTCTTTTTTTTTCTTTGCTACTGAAAATATTATGTTGGTGGAGTGGTAACTGTTCTTGGAGCACCAGCAGCAAAAAAAATATATAAAAAAATATAAAAACGTTCTTCTTCTTTCTTTCTTTCTTTTCCTAATTTCTTGAGAAAATGTAAGAAAGCAGCCCCAGCAGCAGGAACAGTAGTAGCAAAAGTTGGTCGGTCTATAATATGCTCTGCTGTAGTACATATAAGAAAAATGTGAAGGAGTTGTTGTTGTTGTTGCTTTTTTTAAGGTTTTTGTGACGACGACTACGACGACGACGACCATGATGGTATGTGTGTGTGTGTGTGTGTGTGTGTGTGTTTCAAACCAAGTTTTTATTTCAGTTCCGGCAATTACTTTTATCTTGCTTTGCCAACTAGACTGAAAAATATTATACGCCACCAAAGTAAAAAAACAAACATAATATCAACCTTATTTGCTATAAGAATATATATATGTGTACACGCTGTCCACCATCACCAAGAGCACAGCACACACACACACACACACACACACACACATTCTCATATAATATACAGCAAATATGCGACAAAATAACAACTTGAGCCTCTCTTTTTTATATTGCCGACATTAGAAGGAGAAAAAAATGGATAATAATATTATGAGTCCCAGAGTCTCTGACAAAAATTTTTTTTTGTAAGAGAAAATAAAAGGAATTACACACAAAAAAAATAATATAAAATAAACCAACAGGCAAAAAAACCGTAATAGTACGAGCAAACAGTTTATATACAAGTACAAGTACATACGATCATGATGGCCATACTTTTCCTTTCTTGTTAAGTTTAATGGAGAAACAAAAAATCCAGCTACATGGCAGACCAGCAGACCAACAACAGCAACAGCAGTAACAAAAAAATAAGTACGGACAAATTATTATCTTTGTATGAAAATCTAAAGAAGAACAAAAATTAATGCAACACTGAAATTTTTGTTGTTTTTTTTTGTCGGGTGAATTCACACAAATACAGAGAATCCTCTTTTTCTCCTATAAAAGGTCCGGTCACTACATAAATATTTGCATTTACATTATTTATATTTACTTTTGCCAAGAAATAAATAAAAAACCAACCGAAAGTGAAAATAATAATGCGGGGGCGTAGAAATATATATGTAATGTTTGTTAAGGAAGAAGAAAATAGTTGAGGTTCAAAGACGATACCGATCACAGGGAGCAGCAGTAGTAGTGTTTTTTGATAAATAAATAAATAAAATGAGCAAATTGTGTAGTTTTTGTAGTTGTTGATGTTGTTTGGGTGTCCATCATGTGGGTGCAATTCACAAATAAAATTGGCATGTTTTCCACTACGAAAACATGTTGTGTTCGTGCTTAACAGCAATATTATTATTTCTTTTTTTTTAGCAGGAGAGCATTTATCCAAAATAAAAATTTATATATGCATATGTACAAACCACCACCAACCACCACACTACAATAATGACCACAAAGTTTTGGTTTCCCTCTCTTGTTTTGTTTGACTTTTTATGCAAAAAAGTAAACCGCCTTTTTTGCTCCTTGTCATGACATGTCCCCTTGTTTTCATTTATTTATTTTGTTTTCTCCACCTAATAAAAATAAAAATTGCTTGAAAAAAAGTGCAAAGGAAACAAACCGTTTCCTTTCATTGAACAAAATCGTTATTTGTTCACAAAATTTATTTATTCCTATGTGAGGGGCGAGACTACATGGGAAATAGTAGCTTGTAAATAAATCTAGCCAGTACTATTTAAAAAAAAAAAAAGAAGAAGAGTGACAAATACTACAAGTTTACTGTGTATTTGTTTTGTATTGATTTAAGTTTTTAAAAAATAATTATTTACTATGCATACATACTTGCATAACAAGAATGCTTGAAAATATAAATGTTCATTCTGCTTGTTTATTGGTTTATTTTGCATTCATTTTTGTATAAGGTGACTAGTATTTTTTTTTAAAGCAGTAGTAAATTGTTATGAATATTTAGTGAGAAAAACAAAAGCATTAAAAAAAACATCATATCGCTCGTCGGTGGTGGTGGTGGTACTGTGTATCACATGACGGATGTGTGAACAAAAGAGCAACTAAAAATATATTTATAGAGGGCTGGCTAGTTTCTCGTTGGTGGTATAGTAGTGGTGGTGGTGAGAACAAGGACAAACTAAGGTAAAAACATTAATAATAATAATTGCATGAAGGGGATTGAATTCATCGTCCTCTTTTACTTTTTGCGGCTTGCGACTCTGTATGTGTGTGTGTGTGAGTGTGTGTGTTTCATTCATAACCTTATTATGCTCCACATAACCAGGATCAAGACCACCACCACTAGAACAAGAAGAGAGAAAGGCTGTCGCGGAACACTCTCTCACCTGGATAGTGTGTTGGACAATATTAGACTTGTTTCTGTACAAAAAATAATACCAGTGACTCCCAAGCAGCGGGAGTGTTGTACATGCTGCTTGATAGTAAGTTTAGGTACAAATTCGTTCCTTGCCCTAAAACTACTGCCGCTGCTGCTCAAATAAGCACAGAATGTGAAAAAGTGAAAATCCATTTAAAGTAAAATATGTGCATATGTAGAATGATGATGATGATCATCATCATGATACATGACGGTGGTAGTGGCACAGACTTGAAAAAAACTTTTTTATCTTTTTTTTATTACAGATTACTACTTACAACATTGCCATTGTAGAAAAACCAGGATTTTTTTGTCATGATGATGATGATGATGATGATAACTTGACTTAAAGTTGAGAAAAAGTGTGTGCGCGGTGCTGAAGTCTGAAGTAGTAAAAAATAAGAATAAGTAAAGTAGTGAGTTTTTGCTAATGTCTGGAAAGTCATACACCACTGTAATATGTACTCTAATAATAATAATAGCTAATAATAATGGGCGTAGGTATATATAGATAGGAAATAGGAAATGGAGAGGGAAGTCGCAAAGAAAAGCATTAAAAAAATGTATGCCTAGGTATTACCTACACACACACACATGGCCTAGTCTTCTTGTTTGGCCTCCCACAGCCAAAATATATGTGTACAAAATCCTACCACCTAATTTTTTTTTCTTGTTTTCTCAAAGAAAAAAAAGCAGCTTTCACATGTAATGCATGCATGCATGTACACGACGATGCATATAATATTATATTCTCATAGGAGTACAACATGTGCATTTCAAATAGATTGCATATTAAATTGCATGTTTTGGGAGCAGTAGTAGTGAAGTAGTAGTAACCGTCACCATCGCAATCCTCCTCATCATCATCATCAGTACGTATTAGTATCTACTGTTGTTATTATTATTGCTATTATGAAGTTGATGTCATGTCATGTCATGTCATGCCATATATGTACGCATGTATGTAGTAGCTCTCTCTGTCTCTCTGTAGCATGTGATATCATCCATAAATAGTGGAATTTTCTCCTCTTTCTCTCTCTCCACATATTACAAATATCCAGTCTCTCTCTCTCTCTCCTCTCTCTCAAAAAGAAGAAGCAAAAGCCATGATGATTCTACACATGTTGTGTGGTGCACTGGTGTACACTCAATATATTTTTTTGTATGATGTGGTGTACACATACAACATACATGTATCCAATCTATCCATGATTTCCTCACACTTTCATTTTTCTCTATCTCTCTCTATTGCTCAAAAAAGAACAAGTTGTTGTCGTCGTTGTTGTAGTGCACTAGTTGTAATAGAAATACACTATATATCTTTTGATGTGGTTTGGTTTGGATTCTTTTAAGCAATGCAGTTTGATTCCTTTCTGTATGTTGTAAGTATGGAAAAATATGGAGGGAAAGAGAGAGAGAGAGAGAGGAAGAAAAAAAGGAAATGGAATGAGTTTAGAAGAATCTGGTTTCCCTGGCGTTTATGGGCCATTCCGAGGGTGGATAATTGGGACCCACTGCTGACTTTGAATTACTTTTATCCATGCAATGCTCCTCAAAAAAAAGAAGAATAAAGAGAGAGAGAGAGAAATGTATTTTGCTGGTAGTGATGGTGCGGTGGTGTGTGGTGCTTTTTTGCCTAGATTCAAGCACTGTGTGAGTAAACATACATGATACATTATATATTAAGTCATATATGCATGCATATGCCTACTAGAAAGAGAATAGAATGTTTGAGAAATGTTACTATTATCATTATTATGTGTGTGTGTGTACAATTTTTCCGTATATAGTGTAGTGTGCAAAGTATAAATACAAAAAAAAACAGCTTCCATTATTATTACTACACTTTTGGTCGTTGTTGTTGTTGTTGTTGTTGTTGTGGGAGAAGTCTAAAAAGTAAAAAGTATTGTATCATCATTATCATCATAGCCAACACTGCATGTACTACTACCACAGCGGCATGTCCCACTAGTTTTTTTCCCCAAGATTGTAAAAAAAATGTAGTACATGTAGTGTAGTGACTAGTGCGTGAATGTGTGTGTGTGCTCGTGTGCAATACACATTTTCATTTTTTCTTTCTTCTTTTGCTTTTTGTGTTATATTGGTACCAGGAATAGGAATAGTAAAAGTTGTCTAGTTTTTACAACAGAAAAAAAATAAACTTATAATATCGCCGCCACAAGCACTCACATCACTTATTATACTACTACTACCTTTGCCTTTCTGCTTCTTCTTTTGCTGCTATTCCCGGTTTACTTTCTGACCCGGGAAACTGCAACAACTTTTTGCCTTTTTTTGATGGCGTCATTACATAAACTCCGTTAACACATATGACTATTATGATGATTATGTATATAAGCTTTACTCACAAAACCACATCACTACCTATTTTATAATATAAATAGGGCACACAAATTTGGACGAGTAGACTATAAAGTAAGTAGAGTCACTAGCTCTCTCCCTCCTCTCTCTCTCTCTCTCTCTGCCACTGACCGACTTTTTTTTTCTTTAAAAAAAAGCACACACAATCAGGAAATGAATGAGCAGTGTACAGTATGGACGAGGTAGCGCTATTATTATTATTATTACAAAAACAACAAGAACATGATCATCATATTTTGTTTGAAAAAAAAATGACCACATTCCAGAAACAGAATTGTAAGTTGACATGATGATGCAGTAAAGTATCCTTTTTATGCCTTGTTTTTTTTTGTGTTGTTCTTTTGGCAATGGGTTATCTGAAATGAATAACATCATGTTTTACTTGTACTTACATGCAACAAAAAACACAACAACAACAAGAAAGAAACACACACCATTACATGATCATCCCTACCGCCAGGAACATCATATTATCATGATCATCATCAACTTATGACGACCATACAAGGCTACCATGACCAAAAATAAATAAATGCGTTGGAAAGAAGATGAAGAAAATGGATGCTCATTTTGAAAATGGGATGAGGCTTATAATATGCTGCTGAAGATGAGATGTTATGGCGGCGGTGGTGGTGGTTGTTATTTGTTGGCCTGCCTTTTTGGGTTTCTTTCTCTCTCACTTATTTTGTCGGCGTGTCCAAAAGAAACAATGTCTGGCGAGGAGCAGCAAAAAGGAATTGATAACCCTTTGAGAAAAAGCAATAATCCAAAATGAAAATGAGTGGTGTGGAGGAGGAAGAAGAGGAGGAGGAGGCTGGAGCACTATTTTTACTGATATTTCAAATATTTCCATACAAGGTCGGGTTAGTGGTGGCCTGTTGTTCCCATCTTAATTCTGCCAAGTGACCGTATTAATATCCATCCTTCCATTTTCACTTTTCTTAGCTCATCATTATACAAAATACATTTATGTATGCGTGTCTGTGTAGAAGGAATAATGGTGAAAAAAGATTACGGATTTGACAAATGAAATTTGAAAGGAAGGAGAAAAAGGAGCCACATCCTAATATTGTTTCTCTATGTGGGCACCGATCTGCAAACACACACGAGTTCTCCTGTGGAATAATACGAACATTCCTTGTGTGTATGTGTGTGTGTGTGTGCATATTATGGTGAAATAATGGCTTGTGTATGTACTCTGCGACCTGAGTTTAGATGATGCAAAAGAGGAGAAGCGACCGACACACCATATCACCACCACCACAAAAACCCCTTTGCGTCTCCTTGTCCATTCCATTAGGGAAATGAAAGTCAATTTAGGTAAGTAAAGTATCACAATAACAACAACGAATAGGACAACAGTAAGGAAATCCGCTTTTTGCTCCTTTTCCTCTCTCTCTCTCTCTCTCTCCCCAGTACATTTTCCCCATCACCAACAACAACAACAACAACAACAACGAAAAGAGAATTTTCGCACCAAATTTTACGGTGGGTGAGGACTATGACAAGATGATCATCAACATCATCATCATCATGCTCATCATAGTCATAGTCATGATTATATTCTTCTTTATTCTCCATCCGCCTCAAAAAGGAGAAAGAAGAGAGCATCTACTAAAACAGTATACATAACTACACAAAAAAAGAGAGAGCGAGAGATGAGAGTTTTTCCTACTTTTCTCACTTCTTCTTCTCTTTATTATCCCATTCTCTTATGCGAAGACACACACAACGCACACAAAAAAATGTAACAGCAAAAGAGAGAGAAAGAGAAGAGAGCAAGACTCTGCAAATGCTTTCATGTATGCAGTACTAGTAGTATTTAGGTATATACACCTCCGCCTCCTTCATATATTTCTCTCTACTAACTACTACTACTACTACTACTACTACTGTAAAAATCCTTGACTGTAACTTGAGTTGAGTTTGACGACCACGATCATCTCCTTTTCAATGCGTTGACGCCGCGCGTTTCCCTGTTTTTTTTTGTCATCATCATTCCACAAGACTATATACTTTTTTTGCACAGTTTTATACTTCTTGCCTCTCTGCTCCGCGCTCTTCTCACCATTATTACGATTATTATTGCTCTGATGTTACTATCCTAACCACACACACACACACACCACAAACTAACAAGACAATTCCCCAATTTTCCACCACAACACAGAAAAAATATGTATACCCTCTCTATATTTTTTTGGAAAAGAAATCCCACTTTAACGGCCTTGTACTACTACCACTACAACTACTACTATGAAAGCAACTGTCCACACACACACACACACTTTTATTATCATCATTACCATTACAACTATTATTACGCAACAGCAGTAGCAGAAGTAGCAGCAGCAGCAGCTTTATTACACACTCCACCACACACACAAAAAATAAATATAGAGACAGACAAGAAGTCGTCATTGCAATTTTCTGTCGTTTCCCTTTAAAAAAAGCAACAGGATTGTTAGAACTATGGTCATATAATAGTAATAATGTGTAACAAGATAAGATGAACATGGTGTTATATGTATTACTATTATTATGATAGCTTTTCATCAGTCTAGCACACCATACAAGTCATATTTAGCAACTTGTTTTTTTATAAATGTTCCCTCTTTATATAATCATCAATGTTTCATAATAAATGGGATAACAACTGCCACAAAAAATAAATATAATATGTTGTACATGTAATCAACATCAAAGTAGACATGGTATACAATTTTAAACAACACATTATTTTTTTTTTGTTTTTATATGACTTCAGCTTATTCTCGGGTATAAGCTCCAATTATTAAACGCCACTTACTTTTTTTCTTTCTTTAAATATTGTCATAAAAAAGTGCATTTTTTGTATATTTTCCATCTTCCTCTTCTCCTTGGCGCCTTTATATATCCTTTCCTTAATTCTGTACTCGTTTTATTTTATTTTTTATTTTGTCATGGATTTACACCAATAAAAATGGTTGTTCTTGTAAATGTGTGTGTTGTAGTATAATAATAGGTAGTTAAAGAGACAAGTAAAGGAGGAAATACGAGAAACGCATTATCATCATCATTTTGACGAGGATGGGTCGTCGTCACAAATAATGACAACGAGGACCATGATCATGAACATGAGCATCATTCCAAATGATGTCAATGATCCAATTGTTATTACCGTCATTTTTCCTTACTTGCACACATACACACACACACACACACACCACCGTTTGGTGTGTTCTTGACTCTCTTCTTCTTTTTCTTTCCCTTTCCATTTTATCTCCTCGTTCATGACGCTAATCATGGTCGGCTTTTACGACGTATATGTGTATATGCATATTTTTTTCTGGCTCCGTTTTGTTTCTCTGAAGAAGTAGTTATTTTCACTGTCAAACGTTTTCTTGTGCTGGACAAGTGTCTGCATGTTGTGTAGTAGTGGTAGGTAGTACATTATTGACCGTGACAAAGTCAAGGCAAGTGATTCACTAGAAAGTAAACTAATAAGCCAAAAAAATAAAAATACTCACATACTGAACCAATTTGTTTGGTACAGTAATTTTTTTTTCTGGTATGTTGGATAATTATGAACACATATTCAATAGATACAAAACATACAGAGAGAGAGAGAGAGATAGGGCGGTCATAGAGGAGAAGAAGAAAAGGGAAATTATAACAACTGTTTAAAACTAGGTTCAAGGAGGAGAAAAAGAACGTATTTTCGTTATTTTTTTTTGTGGGTAGAAAATAATGTGCGAGTAGTGTAATGGCTCGTCGTAAAAGAAGAAGAAAAAAAAATACAATTTGGAAATGGTCAAAAGCCGGTCCCAATCAGAGTCCCAAGTACTCAGTCAGTCAATTAGCCTTTGCAGCAAAAAAGAGAGAGAGAGAGCGAACACATAATATGCACATATATATCTCTGGCTTTATTTTCATTTTTTGCTGTTTGGTTGGGACTAAAAACAAAAAAAAGAGACAAAAATTTGTTAGATATTATGGTATAGTATATTATGCATGCATGCATGTGTGATGTATATATTTTGTAAGAATTCATCCATTTGTATTTATTTTTTCTCATGTTTCACTTTATCTTTCTGGTGTGTGATACGGGTCGCATGAAAAAGTAGAAGGGAACAATTTGGATATATTTTTTTCCTTCTTTTAAAAAAAGGAAGAAGAATCGCTCGTTCGTTCCTTCTTTCTTCTTGTGGTATTTTTATTCCTGGCTGTTGTGGAATGATGTTGTCGACGAGGACGAAGAGGATTGTTGGATAAGGTAAAGATATTGCAAATGGACCGAACCGATAAATTGTGCGTAACATCATCAGAAGGAGAAGGAGGAAGAAAGACGGGAAGAGCCAACTGACTCTATCTTGACAGTGCTCTTCTCTCTCTCTCTTTTCCCCTCCCCCTTGAAACCAGCCTTCCGAGCCGTAATTCTCCCTCCCTATCTCCTTGCCTCTCTGTCACTTATATAAATACATACATACTACTACTACTCCTACACTGAAATCACCATATCTCTGTCTACTTCCCCCATATATCTTATTAAAAAAAAGGAAAAAGGAGGTTAGCTTATTTCGTTTTTTTTTTCCTCTAAAAAATACGGTTGCGTTTGACTCGTGCCACCATGTCAGGGTAGTCGTAGAGTTGTTGCAGAGTTAAAGCTATGCAATGCACAATGTCTATGTATATGCGTGTGTGCAGCAGGAGCAGCAGCTCTCTGAGCGCAAGCTAGTCAAGTAAATATGTAGATATTTCCATGGGCTCCTCTCGTTTTTCCCTTTCATGGAGGAGTTGTGCATAAATCACGACATTGTAATGTAAGAAAGCATAACATATAACACCACTACCACCGCCACAAGAAAACGAGATGGGAGTTTTTTTAGTTGTGTGTGTGTGTGTGTGTGTGTGGAGGAGGAAGAAGAAGAAGTAGAAAAAAGGGAGAGAGAGAAAAAGGAAAAAAAACCTAAGCCTTGTTGGTATGGTTTTTGGCTTTTCTTGTGAGAGAGTCAAGAAGAGAGAGAGAGAGAGAGAGACAAGTTGTTGTTGCAAAAGAGAAGAAGAAAAAAAACCCAAGCCCAACCCAAAAACCCAACCAACCAAGCCTTCTCTTTACCATTTTCACAGACTTTCGCTTTCTCTCTCTTGCCACAAGAAGAAGAATAAAAGTTATCTGGCTGTCTTGCTTGCTGCGTGCAGTTTGTTTCGCTTGGACTGTTTGGTATTTATTATCGTTCAAGCTAAAAATCTGCATTCATTTCTTTTCTCTTTTCATGAAAAAAAAACTTGGTTGCATGTGGAGGCGGTCGTCGTCGTCGTTCTTTTTCCCTTTTTTTCTTACTTTTTGGTCTCTGGTCTCTATTCATCTGCCTATTTGCTTGTATGTGTATGTGTGTGTGTGTGTGTGTGTGTTTACGCGCAAGAAGGCAGGCATATAATCTTTTTTTGTACTGGACTGCGAGAAAGACAGGAAAATGAGGAGGAAATGAGATTTCACCTTGTCTCCCTCCCTCCCTCCCCCTCTCTCTCTCTTTCTCATACTTTATTATTTTCTTCCTTCTTTTACTCTGCCCATGTCTCTGTGTATGTGTGTGGAGGTATGTGAGCGCTTTCTCATTTTTATTTCTCTTTTTTTTCTCCCTCTTGCCCTTGCCGTGCCTTTTTACCTTTTTGCAATACTTCTTTCTTTTGTTTTCCTTTCATGCTATCACACAAACGTACACACACACACACACACACACACACACACAGTCAGTTACTTTTTTTAATACAAACTAATAACACTAAAAACTTGTTCAGACGCCTACCTCACCACTACCACTCAGATTTTTTTTCTTCTTTTCTTCTTGCATTACCATCAATAAAGGATTTTTTCTCTTTTATTTAGCCAAAATGTATACAGGTATATATAGGTATACACGTACACACACACACATACAAACAACAACAACAAGAGGAAAGAGCATGAAAAATGAAGAAAAAAAGTTTTATTTAAAGAGAGGAAAAAAAGTTTTCAAATAAACTTTTTTTAGGAAAAAAAAATAGTAAACGGAAACCACAGGACGAGGCACATGGTATGGTAGTAGTAGTAGTATCATCATCATCGTTATCATTATGTTTAAGTTTTTCTTTCTTCTCTTCATCACTCCCACACGGAGGAGGAGAAGAGAGGATGAGGACGGATGGACGAGAGAGAGAGAGATACTGTGTCTACAGGAAAGAGTAAAAAAATAAATATATTCAAGGTATGTAAAATATTTCGAAGAAGAGTAGAAGAAGAAAAAAGTTTGGAGAAAAAGCAAATCAAAGCTTTGGGATGATGATGATGATGGTTGTGGTGGTTTTGTGGTGCTGATATGATTAAAAAAATATCATCATAAAGAAATAAGTTTGAAGAAAAACATGAAATGAATGGATGAGAAATGGGTGGAAAAAAGTTGAAATTTTATCTTCAAAAGAGACACAGCATCTTCTTCTCATCTTTGTCTCATTTCTGCTTGTTTTTCATTCATAAACCAAAATAACAAACTTTTTTTCTTCTTTGCAATGTTGTAAGCAAGGACCTTCAAGATTATTATTTTTTGCATAAATTGTCTTAATGTATCCCTTGTCCTTGTCACTCAAACTTATCTAAAGCTCAAATAAAATAATAATATTGGAAACTTTGAGCAGGATATGTATATCAAGTGCAAAAATTACATGGTCGGTCGGACTGATACCAGACTGGTAAAACAATTATAGAAAAAAAGTGTCGTGTTTTTGTGTGCATGCATTGCAGCGTTACTCCTCAAATAAAAGGAGTATAAAAATGATGGAGTAAAAGTTGTGGAAGAAAAAGAAGAAGAAGAAGAAGTAAAAAAGAAACCATGACTCATAATGAGGACTCCAAGGACGAACAGTAATTTCCTATGCAGGCAGGCCAAAATAAAGTTGTAATAAATTATAGACTATCATGTGTGCTGTGTGTGTGTTGTGTGGGGGGGAGTAAACTACACAGAAGGAAGAAGTACAAGACGACGACGATGATGATGTTTCGTGGTGATAGGGAAAAAGGAGGAAGTTTTGACGGAAATGCGATGAGGATGGCAAAAGAAATGGGTTTTAAAATGAAAAACTAAACTAAATATATACATATATCTATACATAAACAGCTTCCACAAGAACCACCACACACACACCACACCACACCACCAAAAACCCTTTTTTTCCCGGTGTGCCTTCTTTTTTTTTCTTTAAAAAAATGAAGATGTAGAGAGAAAAATATGGTTTCCTACTCTTCCTGAGAAAAGAGTGAGTGAGTGAATTGAACGAAATGAATGAATGAAAAGTTTGTACAGCAATAGCAACAAACTAAAAAAACGTTCGCTTACAACAATACAACTACTTTTACTTGGTAAAGTATTAAATGCAGGGAAAAAAGAAGAAGAAATGTAATCAGCTTGGTTTGTCGTGTGACTTTCTCTTTTTCCAGAAAGAAAAAAGAAAAAAAAATATATGAAAATCTCCACTTTTTTTTAAATGTCGCATAGTAGTCGTCTACCCTTTTCTTCACCCAACTCAACTTTCTTGTTTTTTTTCTTGGGTGTGTGTAAAATGTAATGATGATTTACGACTTGGAAGGTGCTATGGGCAGAAAAAAAAACAAGACAAAGAAAGGCAGCTTCTTCTTCCATTTATTTATCACCAACAACCAACATTTCAATGCAAGAAGCATATCTGCCGCATTGTATAAATAACAAAAACGCCTCATGAAATATATTGCTATATTTTTAGACAGTCCAGAATTTTTTTTTCTCTGAAAAAAAATCTGTAAAAAAATATATGTATCTAAATGTCTGGCTTGGAAGCTAAAGACTAACAAACAAGCACAACAAATAGAAGAAGCAGCAGCAGTACACAAAAAAAAATTTCAAGGTTTGAGCAGAGTCCTCATTATCATCATCGTGAAAAATCACAGAAGGAAAGGTATAAAAAAATCAGAGGAAATTTCCACGCATCTAACTAACGAAAAAAATAAATGTATGATGATGCATGAAGCCAGTAATAATAATAATAATAATAATGTAATAACAACAACGCTGTTACTATTCGCCTTGTTTCGCTAGCCGTCGCGTCTGTCGTGGTCTGCGGCAGCGGCTGCAGCAGTGGACAGACAAATGAAGAGAGAAACATAACATGAGCAGCAGTAGCACCACCAGCAGCAGCAGTTTTGTTAGTTAACACGAAAAAGTGATAAAAAAATAGGGAAAATGTTTGAGAAGAAAACAGTTAATTGCTTGTGCATATGCAATATACATACACACAACTCTGCAATATAATAATAATAATAATAATAATAATAATAATGGCATGATATAGTGTATGGCTTCTTGTTCTAATTGGATAATTAGTATGCATGCCCAGTGCAAATGACTATTTTTTTTCTGCTCAGCTCACCATTATCACCGCCACTTTTTTTACAGCAGAATCAAAAAATATATACGTGCAGCAGCAGCAGCAACAGCAGCAGCAGCAGCGGCGAATATACGTGCCTACTCAAAAAGTCTGAAATGAACTTTTTTTTCTGGACTAGAAAAAATGCAAGTTGTGACAAGTGAGCATTATTATTACTAAGGTCAGAAAAAAGGCCGACACACACACACACACACACAAAAATCCAATAATAATTGCAATAAATAATACATTTTTTTTAATAAAAAAGAAAGAAAAATATGTACAGCGGCGATAAATGAAAAAATAATTAAAACTTTTTTTCTGTACAAAAAAATATTTTTTTTGCACACTTATTATAAAATATTTAGATTGCTCGTATAGTTATTAGCATTTATTTTTCATATTAGTGTAGTTACACACCAGCCTATTTTTTATTAGGTTTATTATATTCATTACAGTTATTATTATTTTTGTTGAAAAAAGTTGTACTAGTAATATACGTAATTGTAAAAGCCTCCAAGTAAGTAAAAAAAAAATGTATGCATGTGTGCATTTTGTAGGCTGCTACTGTGGCTATTTTTGCTGCTTCTATTACAACTGCATTTTTTGTTCGGTTGGTTGGTTCAAAGCTATTTTCCTGTACATTTTTTTTCTTCGTCATTTTCTAGTGCTACTATTCTACTTGATACAAAATTTATGCTGTTTCCAGAGTAAATCGATTTTGGTTTTTGATTAACGAGGAAGGAGGGGAAGAACGAAAGGAATGGGTATAAAGAGAAGTGCGAGAGTGATTGAGAGAGAGAGAGAGAGAGAGCCTCCACGTTTGGGTTCATGTTGTTCTTGAGAAGAAAAAAAATTCTCCGAGTGAGTGAGCTGAATTGCATAGCAGTGGCAGTAGTAGCCGTAGCAGAATTGAAGGAAAAAAGTATGAGTTCTTGGGCTATATATATTTTTTATCCTGTCGGTTGTGGGAATCGATATCAGAATAAAAAACTCAGCAGTAGCAGTAGTAGCAGCAGCAGCAGTACAAAGTAAGCAAGCACCCAAAGGCAAACAAAAAAAATAAATTCTCAATGCATTTGCATGTAGCCTATTCCAGTTTTCTAGTGTAAATTTATTGCGTGGTGGTGGAGTTTTTTTTTTTTTTTGTAGTAGGACCTTCTTCCTTCTCTCTTTTTTCTTCAGTAAGTTGACTGAGTTGTGAGGGAAAAAATGAAAAGTGAAGTGTGTTTCGTAGGTCTCCTCTTTTTTTCTAGATACAAATTGTATTAGGGCTACTACAACTACGACTGCATCCAAAAATAACATTTTTTTAAAGGTCTATATTTTAATATGACGCTTGAATGCTTGTAAATTCTTTATTTTCAGGTGCTATGCTGTTTTTTCCTTCTTTTTTCGGCTGGTGCTATGATGCTCGTGATTAATTGCACACTTTATTACAGGAGCAAAGGAGGCGTGGTCATGAATGAAATGGAATTGCATGGATGATGATGATGATGATGATGATGGTGATAATCAAAAGGGATAGGAGCAGCAGTGGAACAGGGAAAATGGTTCAGTGGAGAATATTTACTTATTTATTACCTCTTCTCTCCTTCTCTCGTGTCCATCTATTAATCATGCCAAATTAACGTGTTGTTTGAGAAAATGCAATGGACAAAAAAATATATACACATAACTTAATGCTTTTCTTATTCTTCTTCCTTTCTTTCTTTCTTTTGGTTTTTTGAGGGGAAAATTTGGATTAAACTTGATATACAACATTGCACTTATTGTGTATACTTGCCTGTCTTTTATTTTTTGTTGTTGCTTATATCGTTTTCTATTTACCTCTTGTCAATAATAATAATAATAATAATCTTGTATTTTTTGTTGCTGTTTTGAATTGAATTGAATAGTGGTGGTGGTGGCGGCGAGGGTAGTGGGTGTGTCCGCTGTACTAAACCGCCATTCGCCACATTTTAACTTGTATAACAATCCGAGAAAAAAACTACTCCCCCAAATTAATCCATAATTTTTCAATGTCACCAAAACTTATAAAAAAAATATAAAGAAACCAAACAAGTATATATGCATACCCCTTTAAAATATCCAAACAGGAAAAAGGGGAGAATATATGTATGAGTTTACTTAAAATCCCCGATTTTTTTTCTTCATTTCCTGTCCGATCAAGAAAAAAAATCGGGTTAAAATACATATACATGTGTAAAAATGACCTTGTCATTTTTTTGGCTTTGAAACGACAAGAAAGCATATGTTTTATTTATTCATGCAGGAGTTTGTATGCGTGGCTACAGTTTTTTTGGTGTTGTTATTGCTCTTGTCTTGAACTTCATTCCAGTTGAGTAATGTGAGGTGATGGAAAGTACCGCGTGCGTGTGTGTGGGAGCAAAAAAAAGTTTTGTCTTGGTCATTGGTCAGCATCATGATGACCAGGTTTTATACAATGATGATGATGATGAAAAGGATGACGGTGGTGGTGGGGTGTCCAGTCGTCGTCATGTTTGGAATGCCATATTGGTTTTATTGGCTTTTTTCGCCTTACTTCTTCAAACTTTCAACGTTTTTCTCTCAATTTTCAAGATAAAATAACACTGTAATCCTCTCTCTCTCTCTCTCAGTTTTAGTTATTCCCCTGAAGAAGTAATCTAAACCGTTTTTTTTCCTTTTCTCCACCACCTTTTTCATACACACACACAGAAGAAGAGAGAACGGGTTTATAGAGGAAAAGGGAACAAACGTTGCTCGCAGCCTCCAATTTCCTTTTAATGCCTGACTGAATGTCGATTGTCGGCGATCACCCAACGTCGTTTTCATGGTGTGGATGGATGTTGGTGGACACACAAGTGAGTCCAGAAATCCATAATGAAAAAGGGGAAAATACTCTCTCTCTCTCTCTCTCTCTCCACGTTTCTCTTTTTCAGTCGACTTAAAGGAGGACGTAAAAGGAATAAAGTGTTCGTCGTGGTGAGATGAAGAGCAAGCAAGCAAGCAAGAAAGAGAGAGAGCAATGAAAATGAAGAAGATGAGGATACTTTCCAACCATTAAATCCATCCATTTAATAGAACATTCTATATACCTATATATGTACATATGCATAGACTCCCACCTTATTTTTCATTTCTTTCATCCAAAGCTACTCATTCTCAAACTCGGCCGTCTTTAACTCTTTCCTTTACTACTGCCGCCGCTTCTGCTACTCCAGCCTTTTAAAAGCAGACTTCCGCCAGCGTCGCCGTGTCGTAGGGCAAAAAAAGAGAGAAATATAAATGAACGAACGACCAAGAAGAATGTTAAATTAAAAGAGGGAGAGAGAGAGAGAAGCAAGGATTGAGCGAGGGCGTTTTTTTGGTAGTAGGGCACTGTCGTGCAACTTATAGTAGTGGATATGATCATGTTGATGATGGAACACACACAGGAGCACCCTTTTCCCCTCTCAATTCCTCAGATGATGTCCACAGGGTAAAGAGGTAATAATAAAGAGAGTCAGAACTTGGAAGATCAAAGGTGTTCCTTCTCTCTCTCTCTCTCTTTCTCGCTCTTTTCTCAGCTCGGCTCTATTTCGCTCTGTCTTTCGTCAGAAATTGGTCTTTTTCCTGTCAGTCAGCCACAAAAACGACGACGTAAAATTCTGTGTGTGTGCAAAACACATGGAATCAACTTGAAAGAGTTCAGAATGATGATCATGATGATGATTATGATGACGAAACTACCGCCACCATCATCTCTACTGGCCAAGAAGTACAGAATAGTTAAGTATAACTCACCAACAATCTTCCACCCCGACAATTTGTTTTTGTTTGGGGGGGAAAAACTAACTTGGCGATTTTATTATTACTTTTCTACCACCGCTACCACCACTCCATATACAGGTATATCACAGTTTTATTTTGGAAATGATTCTCTTATATCGTCATCATCTCCATCATCATCATCATCATCATGAAAAAATAGATGATGATGAAAAATGCTGAAACTTTTTTTTATTACTATTTTGCTTAAGGGGGAAAAAGACAGAGAAGCGAGAGATGATCGCTTATTATTTTTTGATGTTCTTTTCTAACTACCTAAATATATCTCCAAATAATATCCTATCATATCATATAAACACAGTCCACCAAAAATGGAATAAAAGACAGCAGTAGAGTAAAAAAAAATAATAGTAATAATAATAATGCTGCTGCTCATCTTCAAAAACTAATTTGAACACTAGAATGCTTTTGTATATATGTAAGGATGTATGTGATATGTAGGTATGTATTGTCGTTTGTTGTCATTCTTTTTTTTTTTGCGTGTGAACATGATAATGATTAAATGATTTTTTTCTCTTCACTATAGCCATTTATGTTAAATATTGAAAAGAAGACTAGATTGAAGAGAAGAAGAAAAACTGAAATGAGAAAGATTTTTTTACGTGATATTATTTTTTTTTTTTGTTTGCGTGGTGATGTTATGGCGCTAGTAATTATGAGAATGGTGGCGGTGATGCATGCGAGTGTGAAGTTGGCAAAGCTCACAAAGTGTTTTTCATGATTTTTTTTTGTATGGAGTAGAGGAGGCAGAGGAGGAGGAGAAATACATGTGAAACGAAAGGAGGGATGGTAAAAAAAAGTAAAAGTATATATCCCGTCATCATGATCATCAACGTCGTCGTCGTCATCGTCAGCTTCTCTCTGCCATCAATGCATCATGTCAATTTATCGCTGTCAAACAATTAAACACCACAAACCTATCTGTGTGTATATGCGTATGTATAAGTGTGCAAGCAGGGTTTAATTGCCCACAATACAATGCAGCAGGAGTACAACAACCACAATCACTCAGTTTTATTGCAACACATCAGACAGTCAGCAGGAGGAAGATACAGACAGAGGGAGAGAGAGAGAGAGAGAGAGAGAGAGAGGAGATAATTAATATGTTTTGACAAGGAAAAAGTAGAATATGAAGTTGTGCATTGACAACCAAGGATTTTGTTTTGGCATTGCTTACGTGCTTGTTTGTGTGTGTGTGTGAATCAGGAAAGGTGCATTTATCAATGCCAAAACACAAAAAATGGTATGAGTCAGTGAGTCTCTCTCTCTCTCTCTCTCGCAAGTCAATTTTCATCATCATTTGGATGCAAATGGAACAAATAGTCAGCTACCACACCATCACTACTACTACTCCTGCAAAGAAGAAGGAATAATGACGACGAGAAAGAAACAAGAGCTATTTAGGTAGGTAGGTAGATTGTAGAGATGTATCGAGATACCAGTACATTTACACAGCTTGTGTTTTTTTGTATCTCTCTTTCAAAAACGTAGTATACTCACGCAACTACTCACTTGTTAATGTGAAATGATGAAGGGGAATAAATGGGTATCCCCTGGGGAGTTGCCACTGCATTTTTCCTCTTTCTTCCGTCAAGTCAAGCCAGAAATAAAAAAAGGAGAGAAGAGAGAAGCGACATGACTCTCTACTCTCTACTGCTGCTGATGCTCTCATCATCGTAAAATAGCTATTTGCTCACTTCCAATCCGAAATCAAGTGCAATATCTATACTTATATTTTGCTGCTCCATGCTGCTGGAGGAAAATAAAAATGAGTGACTCTACGCTACTGGATGTAAATGCTACGAAATATACATGTAGCAGCAGCAGCAGCATCATCATAAGCATCATCATAATAATAATCCTGATCATCATGCAATCCAAAAGGTAGTAAGTACACATCCATAAAATTATTTGTAATTGCCAATTACTTGTTACACAGTCAGTTTGTGTGTGTGTCATTTCTCTCTCTCTCTCACTCTCTTGATGTCTGTTGATGTTGATGATGATGATGATGATGCTGGGAATGGGAGCAATAAAAAATATATTTACATGATTCTATATACTACTTTGTAATAACAGCTCAAAAACGAATTGCTACTGATGCTGTATTGCTGTAGTATGATGATGTGAGTATGATGACGATGAAAATATTATGATGATGATGATGAGTAAACCACGAACCGCAACATTGATTTTCCAACAACTTTCATTTAGTCTGTAAAAAATGTTCCAAAAAAAAAATGAATATTGAATCCCCATCCCAAACTCTTCTTCTGATCCTCTCTGTCTATCTGACTCTGTACGACACACATGTCCACACGTAAGATTTTTTTTATTTGCTTAGTTTTGTTGACAACAACAAACCAAAATGCTGACATTGGATCATCATGATCATGATAAGTTGTTGATGGTGATGCTCACGATGATGATGATGATGATGATGATGGTGACTACGCAATATTCAAAAACTTATGGTTAGCTTTTTTATACCAATCTCGGAACATGTGTGACTCTTTCGAAATGAAGAACGATGAGATAAATTATAGGTAATTGTAAATATGCAAATGGAAGAGAGATGGAAAATGATTATGATGGACGATGATAGTATAATGGCTAGTTTTTGGAGGAAGAAGAAGGAAAGAAGTTGCCGTTTTTTTCTCCTTCCTTTTGAATTGAGTATAAATCCACATACATAATCGTCATTCTCATCCTCCTATTCTTACGAATGATAATGATCAAACCACTTGAAGAAGAAAAAAAGCAGCAGAAAGCATGATGATGAGGATGATGATAAAAAAAATACATCCATTATTTTTCTCTACTCCTATCATTTTCAGCCAAAAAATAATAATAAGAAGAAGAAGAATGATGATAATGATGATGATAAAAAAACGAAAAAAAAAAACTGATTTGCATTGAAAAATTGAAGATGTACGAGAGAGTAAGTACTTGTGTATGTGTGTATCTGCATACATGTGTATCTCTCTCTCTACTTTAATATGTAACACTACAAAGCATAATATATTGTATAATACGTAATAAGAGTATCATTTTTTTTTGTACGCTAAACACACATATTTTTTTACTACTACTACTACTACGCATCCTTAAACCCATCTTACCTGTTTAGATATGCACACACAAGTAAAAAAAGGAGAAGAAGATGGGCATGGCACACACACAGGTATGTAGGACGTATGTACACGTTTTGTCCAGCGCAGCTACAAAATCAGAAGACTCCTCCACTATTATCATTATTATTATTATGATTTCTGTTTGTATCCATTACGACTGCTTCTTATCATCACATTACATCTCTCTCTCTCTCTCTTCGCTCACTGTTTTTTTGTGTGTGTGTATGTGTAGGTATTCAGACAGCAGCAGCAGCTTCTTTGTATGTGTGCAGTGTGTTCTCAAACGGGAAAAAAGAAACATGATGAAAAAAAATCATGGGAGGAGGTGAGGTAGTTTTTTTTGGTGGTGGCCAAGAATTTAGAAGAAGAAGAAGAAAAGAAAAAGAGTCAACTTTTTATTTTTATTTTACTTGTTCGACTCTTTCGGGCTCTGTGTCCATTAAATATGCATGTATGCATTTATGCGTTTTTTTTCTTCACCTCCTCCACTCTTGTTCCTATTTGGAAAAAAAAGGAAGGATACTTTACATTTACGCACACTACAATAAAAAAAAAAGATGGTGAAGTAGAAGTAGAAAAAAAAGATGGATACTTAAAATGTAGATAGATGATGTACTTGTTGTAGAACAAGAGCAAAAGTATCATTAAGATTTCGTAGATTAAAAGGAGAGAGAGAGAAAAGAAGAAGTAGAAGAATAAGGAGCAGGAGCACAGATCATCAAAAAATGATGATGATGATGAGGCCGCTTGTTGAATACAAATTTATTTTAGTTATTTTTTTTTGTTGGTTTGGGCCAAAGTGCTTGCTACGTTCCTATATATATATACTTATATATCTTGTGCAGTTTATGTTGCCATGTCTTTTCTCTCTCTCTCTCTCTGGCACATATGTGTTTTCTTTTCTTTTTTACATTTTGCATGTCGGATAATTTCATCTTTTTTAACCATTTAAAAAATAATAATATTGTTAAGCTTGATGGTGGTAGAAGTGGTAGTAGTTGATGTTGTTGTTGTTGTTGTTTAAGTGGTTGCCATTGCATTTATTATAGTCATCATTGTGTGGCGATTGGCGAAAAAAGCTCATAAATAAATGTCGGCTTTTTCACTCGCTCATCTTCTCGTCATCATCTCTCTGTCTCTCTCTCTAGCTCTAGTTCTAGCTCTTGTTTTAAAATCTTTTTAGTAAAGCAGTAATAAAAATTTTACCAACGACTTGAGAGAGAGAGAGAGAGAGAGAGAGAGGGGGGATGAGATGAGAAGCGTTTGAATTGAAAGAGAGAGAGAGAGAAAAAGACTTGAACGTACACATGCACATAAGATGTGGCTACCTATTATTTATGTATATTTGAATGTATTGTATACCTACCTACATTAATGTTCAACTTTGATGATGATCATCATGTTGATGATATTTATTTTTAAGTAAACTTTTTCCCCGTCATTCTTCCATCTCTCTCTTTTGTCTTTGTCTCTTGTTTATTTATATGGTATATTTTTTTGAGAGGCTTCAAGGAATACAAAAACAAAACATGTTGGTTTAACTGAAGAAGAGTTGTAAGTAACTTGATATTACATTCTCTCTCTGGTCATGATGGGACTGATGATACCACTTATTATTGATGATATGACAATGAAAAGAAGAAAGATTTTTATCTCAATTGATTCAATTCGATATTGGAAACGGGAGTTTAAAAAAAACTAATAGGTTCAGCAGCTTTATTTTTTTTATGTATTATATTCTACATCTCTCCCCATCTCCCTCTGGCTCTCTTCTCTGGGCGTATACTTTTTTTCTGTGTAAATAAAGTTTACGCAACGAGAATGATGATGAAAATGTGTGTGTGTTGTGTGTAGAGAGAAATGAGAATGGGGGCAAATGCCCGCTCTCTTTCGCTCTCGCCTTTTTTTCCTCATAGGCTTGTTTGCTTGACCGCTTATGTCAACAAGATAGATGAAGACTACAGTGGATGCACACACACACACACACACATACTTTTACATTTTCCATACAATTTCTTGTTACCCAGCTAGTCCTAGAAGTAGAAGTAGTAGTAGTAGCTGCTGGTGTCCATTGGCGAGTGAGTTCAATAATATTGCTCATGACTGCGTAATATGCAATGGTTGATGTAAATGGAAAAAAGGCGAGAGAGAGAGAGAGAGAGAGAGAGAGAAGGACGTTTGGTGGTACGAGCACATCACAAAAGAGAGTTGAAGAGCGAGAGAGAGAGAGAACGAACGAACTAATGCGAAAAATAAGCAGTGAGTGACTCTGACATTGTTTGTGTGCCAGTTAAAAGCTGATGACAAAAAAATGATAAATGAGTTCTGCTGAGCAAGAAAGGGAGCGAAAGAGAGAGAGAGAGAGAGAGACAAAAAATAAGCGACTCTGGAAAGTATAATGCATGACATGGCATTGTAGTAGTTTTTTTTTCCTTCTTTCATTGTTACCTTCTCAACAGCTAGCGCAGCACCACACACACAAATATATACTTTCAATACATCAACTCAAGTAGTAGTTCATTCCACCCTGCCCATATTTTACATAAACATGACACCACCAGCTACTACACTTGCATGAGTAATTATTATTATTTATTATTATTATTGTGGAGGTGTTTTGTTGTTGCCGGGTCAAATTTTTTTTATACATAGTTTCTTTCCATATAAAATGCTTTCTTTCTAATATATATATATATATATATATTGTAAAGAATATTGTATCTTTGCAAATTAAACTTATATTCAACAACTGTAATATTGTATCCATAATCAAGATTGTTTTTGCTTTCTACCACACAAATTTTGTGCGTATGTATACATACCCCTCAACCACTACCCCCATAAATATATATAAAAAATTGCTAGGAGGTTGCTACAAAACAAAAGTAAAAAATATATATATATATGTATGCCCTTCTCTCCAAATAATAATGATAATAATAAATGAGAAGACAGTAAAGAACCGTGTAGACATTTCTTTTATTTCATTCATTCTTGCAAGCAGCCAGATCATTTTTAGAAGAAAGACAAAAATAAAAACGAGAAACTGAAATAGAAATGAAATAAGAGAAGAAGAGCAAACAATTTTTCTTTTTATTATTTTCTTTTCTCTCTCTCTCTCGCTTTTTTTGTTGAAAAAATAAACTTGTGTGTGTAGTGTTTGCTATATGGCATTTCGGCATTCATTCATGCATGTATGCATAATAAGCAGACATACAATGTTTCTTTTTATATATATATATATATTTCAACTCGACTCAGCTCAAAAATAGTACGGAATCCATTTGTCATTTATTCAACACTACTACGTACTTTTTTCCTTCCTTTCTTTTTTTCCTTCCTACAATTTTTATCTATGCATGTTTGCTAGATCAACTCGTAGAACAAGCAGCTACTACTACACATACCTATATACCAAAAAAGCAGCACATGAAGAAGAAGAAGACGACGAAGAAGAGAAAAAAAAATCAGCATTTTTTTTCATGCATTTTTCATCCTTTCTTTTTTTTCTCCTTTTCCCATCCATCCTTACCGTTGATTGTACATATGTGAGTGAGTGAGTGTATGCGTGTGTGTGTGTGTGTGTGTGTGTTTGCTCTCATATAAATTTTATAAATCCATGTTACATCCATGATGACGGATAAGTATTCCCCTCTCACTCACTTTCATGCATAACACAAGGGAAAAAAAATCTCAACTGCTGCTGCTGCTGCTGCTACTACTGCTGCTGTTCTACTATTCCATATTTATTGTTCATACACAAAAAAATATACATACATATCTACCTCCTATACAAGGTAGCCTGGTTACAATGAAAATGTAGACCAAAAAATAAATAAAAATGAGAAAGACGCATGTATATGTAGCCAGTGTTTTTTAGGAGCAAACATACAAAAAAAATATATGAAATTTGTTGTGTAAAATGTATGTGTGCGTTGTGGAGAGAGAAGAATATATTGCATTATTCAGAATACATTTTTTTTGTACTGTTGTTGAAGATGTGTATGTGCGTGTGTGTGTGTATGTTTGGTTTGGGAAAGAATGGAAAATATCCCAATCAATCAACCAAAATCACTATCAACATCATCATGCTTTTATTTTTATACCAGTTCTTTTTTTTCTTGTTTGGTAACACAATAATAATATTCCATTCATATACAAAAAAAAACCATTGCTGCATGCGTGTGTGTGTGACTATGTCTTTGTGAGTGAGCTTCCTACGTACGTACCTATATTACAGTTTTTTTTAAAGCCTCTGCAAAAAAACGAAGGAAAGGACTGACGGAGAAAAGGAAGAAAGGAGGATTTTTGATGGATGTCATTTAGTGTTACCGTTTCTCTGTCTCTTTTATCTCCTCACTCTCTTTCTGTCGTCTTACGTAATGCACTTTTACAACAAGAAAAAGAAGAAGTAAGCTTGTACCCCCATCTTTACCCCTCCCCCGCATACATACATCATACACAACAATCTCCTAGCACTAACCCTACCACCTATCCAAACCAGCATTGTTATACGTGTATACTTTTTAGTTTAGTTTTTTTTCTTGTTTTCTTACTTGGATTCGCCTTAAAGGCGGACATTGTGAGTGTGTTTAGGAAGAAAAGATCGATTCATCTTTGTTAATAATATCCGCTCTAAGATGGGTTTTCCCTTTTTCTGTCACTTTTTCTGATATTCTCTGCTGCTGCTGCTGCTGCTGGTGGTGTTACCGCTACCACTACTTTATTTTTCTAATCTTGTGGATGTTACTCAACAACAAAATCTCCGAAAAAAGTTACCTTATTATATTTTGTAAGGATTTTATTATTATTATTTTTATTAAAAAAATTCAGGAAAAAAAGTTTTGAATTAAATGGAATATATATAATATATTATATATTTATTATGAGGAGAAAGGGTAGGTAGAACAATTTTGGGAAAAGGGTTGGTTGTGTGTGTGTGCTTCGCTGACAAGAAGAGTGCGCACAGAGAGAGATGTGATGTGTATAGCATTTCTGGTGCTTCTTGAATTCCTTGCTTAGTTTATTATTATTATTTTTCCAAAAAAAAAGGATGGTACAAGAATAAAAAAGAAATCTTTTTTTCTTCTGCTGCTGCATTTAATCTATAATTTAAGTAATGCTGTGAGATAATAATGATATGGGATGCGTGTCCAATTCGTTTGCTCCTTGCTGGCTTGCGTGCACACACACACACACACAAGCCATAGGATCAAAATGCCAACAAGACACGACATGTGATGAAGGTAGCAAAAGAGGGAAGAAGTAGAAGAAGAACATTACTGCTCTGCTACTACCGCCGCAGAAATTTTTTGTTGTGTGACTGGGGAAGAAAAAGTAGCAGAAGAAGAAGAAGAAGAAAAGTGGTGTGATTAGTAGGAGCCGTTACAAACACAAAATCCAACATGAAATGAGTTTACTTACTCTCACGAGAGAACAAAAAGTGAGTGTGAGCAGAGCAGTAAGTTGCAGTAGCAGCAACAGAGATTTCTTTTAAAGTAGTCGTGTGTGTGTGTGTGTGTGTTGCTGTGTGGATTTCTATAAACTCGTTCATTCATTACAACCAACTACAACTACAAGGACCACTATATTCTAGCTCAAGTTTTGCTGGAAGAAAGAAAGAGTGAGCGAAAATGGGAAACAAGATGAGGTGACTATGTACCTATTTAGGTATATGCGTGCATGCATTATTTGTACTATACTCTTGTATCTTTCCTCATTTTAGAAACTTTTGCTGCCTATTACACTTGACTTGACCAAAAAAGACACAAAAAAGTTTTAGTTGTTTTGGAAGAAGAAGAAGACGATGATGATGATGGTGTTGTTCTTGTTGTTGTAGTAGTAGTAGTAGTTGGAGGATGAAGATTATTAGACTGGAGGATGATAATAACAAGGGCAAGATTCCATCGTCGTCATAATGATCATCATGATGATAAGGAGATGAGCATGCCGCCGCCGCCGCCGCATATAAGGCGTTATGTACACAAAAGCCAACTCGTTTATTATCATTATAAAGTAAGTATGTTTGTATATGTGTGTATGTGCAAGACGCGGGGAGAACAGGAACAAGACGGAAAATTATTTTGCTGATAAAATGGTGCTACTGCTCGCTACCATATTGTTGCCACACTTGATATTTTCCAGAAAGAGAGAGAGAGAGATACATAGATAGAGAGAGAGAAGTTGCCATGCTAATGGTAACAATGGTGGTAGATGTAAAATGTGTGTATAAATGAGTGTATTTATGTATATATAATATAAACAACATACATAATAGGTAGTTATGCATATTGTAAGTAAGTAGGCACATCTCTTGTTTGTCAAGAGAGCAGTTGAAGTAGCAGCAGCAGTGGTGGTGGTAGTAGTACCACTGGTTTCACAACTCATTCTTCATAAATTTATATAAAATTTAATTGAATTCACATTTTCCCCTGTGAGAATAGAGAAAAGGCAGGTTGCTTGCGTTTCTCTCTCGTCATCATCATCATCATCATCGTCCTCTTCACCCACCACCGTTGTCGTTGTCGTCGTCGTCAGAAGCAGAGCATATCTATCTCTCACGCAGAGAATAAGACAACTCTACCGACAGACTAGAAAGAGAAGAGAGAGAGAGAGTATATAGCAAGTAGGTATACTCATCGCCGTGATGAGACTTGGAACAGGAGCAGCAGTAGTAGTAGTAGTAGTAGTGGCGGTGGTGCTAGAGCAAACTGCAAGTTTTTCATAAAACGAGCTTTTCTGGAGTTTAGAGTTTTTTGTTTGGTGTTTTCCTCGTCCTCAGCATCATCGGCATAAAAGCGCAAAAAAGGAGAAGAAGAAGATGACGACACGTAGCACAATAGCAACAGAGAGAGAGAGAGAGAGAGATTTTGAAGTAAAGTAAAGTTGCGTGATATTAAATAGGTAGTCAAATTATTATTATTATTATTATTATGCATACTAATGAAATGATATATTTATTTAGTTATATATAATAGGTATGTGCATGCACACAAAGTAATACTGGTGCTAGTCCAGCCAGTCCACTTGATTCACAATCAGCATCACCGCCACCGCCATAGCATCAGCCAGCTTGTCCCTGTGACATCCTCTCTCTCTCTCTCTCTCTCAAAACTCCAAGCATTTCAACTGAAAAAAAATCAAGTTGTGCAGATGCCATGCTGCTGCTGATGATCATGATGATCATGATGTATACTGTGGCATGTGGCAGTGGTGGTTCTTCTGCTGAGGCTCAGGCCATTTTCCAACTGAATCAGGTTTTATTCTCTCGCTTAAAATATTATTATTAATATAATAATAATATAATAATATCAGCAGCCCTGAATATATATATACTTCAACCACACCAACATTCCCCATTATTTCATGTTTTTGCAAAAAAAAATCCAACTCATACAAACACGACTACTATAGCCCATCATGCTCCACTCTCTTTCTCTCAAACTACTTTTGCTGTAGTAATATGAGGAGGAGTAGTAGTTTAGTTGAAGGTGATACCATTCCACTCTTCTCTCCCTCCACCATCACCACCACCACCACCACCGCACTCCACTTTATCTTTTATTTATTTATTTAAACAACATTCCTTTCCCTGTCATTCTCGTCCTCCTCACCGTCGCATGAGATTCTCTCTGCTGCTGCTATTCCATTCATCTGATATTCCTAGACCACCATCATCCTCTCTTGTCTTTTCATAACTTTGTATTTTGCATTCTATACATTTTGAGTAGATAATCATAAAGTATTACAGAGAGAGAGAAAGAAAGAAGAGAGAGAGAGGAAAATTCTGTTCTCCCGATGCTGCTAGTACTCCTCTCCTACTACTGTCACTGCTGTAGTTATTTTATTTTATATATATTTTTCAGATATTTTTTTTCTGCTTGGCAGATTTTGGAGAAAACAGGCCAATATGCAAATCCAACGACAGAATAAAAAAATATATATATTGAGAACGAACATATTATGCTTCTACACACCGTCACTTTTTTCCCACCAATCCATCCACTCGCCACTGCTGCTGCTGCTGCTACAACTACTGCTTCTGTGTGCCTCTCTTGAGCTCCACGACATATTTTTCCCCTATCAAGTCAATTTTTATTATTGCTTTGCAATATCATTATGGACACTCAAGTGCTAGTATGTGTGTGTATTTGTGTGTGTGGTATGGTGTGGCATTAAAGACATATGAACATGGCAGCAAACGATATCGCCATCATAATGCACCAAAAAACCGCAGCAGTGATATCAGCAGCAACAACAACAACACCACAAGTAGACGCATGAGAAAAGAGACAAAATAGGACATGTCATCCTCACACACACACACACAAAATTCTCCTCCCTTGTTTTCCCCCATCTCCCCTACAGAATATTTTTTTGACGGTGAGTTGCAAAAAAAAAACTAAATCAGGTCACTTGAGTCATCCTCGTAATCATTCACGTTTATTACCAAGGCGTTGCTCGCTTCGTGTGATAGTGCATGTAGTCGTAGTAGTAGGATGTGAGCAGAGAGACAAAAAAAATTATGTACAACAGGAAAAAGGCTAACAACTGGAAAAGTTGAAGCATTTAAAAAGGGTGACGAAAATATTATGCATAAGTACACTGAGAAGAGGAAAGGTGACAACCAAGCATGGTTCCGCTGCATAAAAAAAATATCCTGTGAAACTTGTGTGTGTGTTATTTTCCCTTTTTACACGACACACATCACCGCTCGTTTTTGCTAAAATTTGCTCACTCATGCCACTTGCATATATCTGGAACAAGTCAACCAGCCATTTTCTCTCTCTCTCTCTCCCTCTCTCCTACTGCTTCTGACTTGACTTGATGAAGAATAGTGGTGGTAGTGGTGGAAGAGGAGCACCTCCCCATATTATATACATGCATTATATATAGTATACTTATTACAACATAATAAATTACTTTATAAGTATATTTGGCAAGGAATATTTGTTTTACACAATTTGTGCATAATATATACATAGATAGGTAGGTGGTAGTAACTTTTGCCTGTCGTCATTTTCTCCTCCTTCCAGTCCACCAAATAAATATTATATGACAAGGGATATTAAAAAAATAAAATAAATGGCAGACATGGTCTTTACTTTGCCCAATCAAAATCCTCCAACTGGCCATGAGAACAATTTTAAATCAAAAATATGTCTTTTTATTGCATCACTTTTGCTACTGCTGCTGCTACTGTTGCTACTGCTGCTGGTGTTGATTTGAAGCTTTCCCTTCTATATTATTATTATTATTATTATTATTATTATTATTATTATTATTATTATTTGTGTATCAGTTTGTTTGAAAATTGTCCCAGATATTCTGATTTGATTTGATTATTTCAAGGTAATAATAATGCTAAGAAGTTTGCCTAAGGACACTTTTCAACAAAAATTATTATTATTTATTTTATATGTGTTCCTTTTATTATTTCCAGTGTGCAATCAGAGCTATGAGATCATAACTGTGATGATGATGATGATCATGATGATGATGACTCGACGATGATCAGTCTGTTCGTTAGAAATATTCAATTTTTGCCATCATTCAAATTCCAAACCAACCAACCAACCAACCAACCAACCATTCATCCATGCGTATTAGATATATATTTTTTTTCTTATGGAGAGCTCTCCCGATGAAAAATTGATTGCTGGTTATTTACTATTGATAATGAGCTTCTTGTGCATAATTGTATGCATGATATAGAGAGAAAGAAAGACTGTAAACTAAACGAACCATAAACTATTCATTCTTCTTCTTCGTCTTCTTTTTTTCCCTTAGGATGTCAATTATTATGCATCCCACTCAACTAACTCACTCTGATTATTATTTTTATGTACCTACTTACTTATGTACATGAAAATTTTACGGATAAACATTTTTTTCTTCGTCGTTTTGATATTTTTTTTATTGTTTTCAGTAGAAAATAAAGTATCATTGTATTATTTTATATTATCTACCTACTTGTTTGTAAACATGTTTTATGATGATCCTCATTTCTTTCTTCTTCTTTCTTGAATTACATTGCTTTTTTTAAAGAATGAAGAAAAGACAGAATTTAATAATAATTTTTTTTATATATCGTCGAATTATGTATTATTATTTAATATTGTTTAATATTTATTATTTTGCATAAATATGCTTGAAATCTGCTTCTTGTTCATATTTATTCAGTTTAGACTTGTAAGGACTTTTTTAGATTGGATTAAACTTTTTTTTGTATTCCTTTTGGCTTTGTCGACTGACTGGATCTGGACAGGATTTGTTTTGCATTTTATATTAATTTTTTTTCTCTTCTTCTCCTGCCTGATATGGTGGTAGGTAGGTAGCTGCTGCTGTGCAGCAGCAGCAGCAGCATCAGAAGCTTAGTCTGCCAACTGGTTACTCTCTATCTCTCTTTCTGTCTTTCGAAACCACTTCACCGCCACCACCACCATCACCACCATTGCCACTATCAAAATCCACTGTTTGTTCATTAAGGGCTTCCCTTTATTCTTTACCTTTTTTTATATTCTGTCTCTCTCCCTTTTTGTCTTGATGAGGATGATCACTACCACCACCACCGCACTACACCACCACCACTACCATGTTTTCCCTTGAGGGCATTAGCATACATGTAACTAAAAAAATATTTTCTACCTGTCTACTATACATCTCTCCAAACTATCTTCTCTACCTCTACTACTCTCCCTTCTTGTTATTTTTTAACAGAAGCAAAAAAACTGGATTTCTGAATTCCTGCAAGAAAGAGAGTGAGAGAGAGCGAGAGTGGAAGAAGAAGAAGAAGAAGAAGGCAGAGGATATTTATGCTGCTGCTGATGATGATGATGATTTTGTTGATGCGGTCGTAATATAAGCGATAGATTAAAAGATAGAGAGAGACAGGCATGTGTAGTAGTGTAGGATAATGTACGTACCTAACTAATATTATCATGTGTGGTGGAGCTGGTGTATATAGTATTTATACGGATGGACTGGATTCATAGATGGGCGCAATGGACCATGACTGATTATCCTCGTGAAAGATGATGCATGGCTGAATAAAGAGGAGAAGAGAGCTCATTAAAGTGGAATGATCTCTCGCACATACACACACACACACACACACAAGCACACATACAAAAATACCGATATACGCAGCTTTAACGGCCACTACACTCAAAACACACACACACATGTCATGCATTTATTTATTTTTTGTATTATGTGTGTGGTGGTGCTTTTGCTCATTCGGTTAAAAGAGAAGAAGGGGGAGAGGGAGAGAGAGCGAAAAGCAAACAGTAATAAAAAATTTAAAGACTTTAAAAACTGGCCGTAACTGGTCACTTAATAGGTTGTGTGGTATTTCACTTGAGAGTGACAAAAGTGTGTGTGTATCTTGTTGTGTTGGTGTGTTTGCCACATGCTATACATACCACCACCACCGCTGCTGCTGGCTGCTAAATAAAAAAAAGTGCATCCACTTTTTCCAGTCAGTCAAAAAGAGCTCCTGCTCCTGTTGTTGTTCTTTCCACTTGTCTTGTCACCACGAATTACCATACACTGTCATCATCCGGATTTTGTGAGTGTATGTACACACACGTACATTCTCCAGCATTTTTTTTTTCTTCTTTTTGTACTATGGCCTTATTATTTTTTCTTTACATTTTTTTTCAAGAAAAAATACATAAAATAAATACTTTCATTCAATTAAATGCCGAAAATAAATTGGACCGTAAATTATTATATCAAGTGGGTCAAACAAAACACTTTTTCAACTTTTGAAAGAAAAAAAGGGAGAAATAAAAAAAACCAAAGTCGTCAACATATATATATATATTTTTTATATTCTCACATAATCTTTAACAGAGTTAATAACATAACAACTATATATACTATACTTTTTTTTATCTTTCCATCATTATATTCATCATAACAATTACTTTAATAATAATGTTCTTTACTTTTCCCTTATTTCCCTGCCAAATAAATTTCTTATTTAATTTTTTTTTAAATGTGTAGTAGTAGTAGCTTGTATACCAAGTAGAGTGAAGAAAAATAATAACAACAACAGACCTTTTCATTTTATTTGTATTTTTTTTTACAGAAAAAAAAGGAAAAATAATATGGTTTTCTTTCTCAAGGGGAAAAATATATAACCCATTACCTATTAGCCTTTTATTTAACTTAGTGTAGTAAAAGTAAGAAAAATGAAAGGATATTTTTGCTAAGCGATATAAAGTGCTGATGATGATGATGATGATGATGAAAAGGAAATGTTTACTTAAAAGTTAACTTTTTTTTGAAAGACAAATATATTATATGTGGAGTAGTAAAGGTGTTATTAATAATAATGATTAGGGGTAAGTAATAAGGCGACTCTTTCTTACAAGAGCAGGAGGATCATCATGAACAACGTCGACGCGTTTCATATACGTCAACGATCCATATATTATTTCGTTCAAGAGATAAGCACATGAGCATACAAGATAATTATGATTTTGTGTGTGTGTCTTGTATTCATTCGGCCAAAAGGGCTACTTTAATTAGCCACATTTTTTTCTTAAAATAATTTCCTTAAATAATAATAATAATGATTTGTGTGTCATAACGGCGACGTGCTGATGGGTTTGTTTGCATTTAAACGCTTTTAAACTGGTTGACTCCAATATATATAATAAATATGGTACAAGTTTTACAGAGCAATATTTATTTTTTTGTATAAAAGAAACCAGAATAAGGAGGCCACAAGCAATCGTAGTGGCGCACATACTAAAAAATAAAAAATATTTGAAAGGGGTTATTTTCCATTCCATACTACTTTTATTTTGTTACCTAAAAAATTGGTCATGTTGAAGAATGAAGAAGAGTAAGAGCAGCCATAAAAGTCCCTTTTTACCGGTGCACTGGTGTAACTTATAATTAGAGTGAGAAGGAGAGCGCAAGTTACTACTATTATTATGTGACTGGGCAGCAAAGATGATTAGGAGCCTTTGGGCTAGTACATAATTTGCAATATTATTTGAGTTAAGTCTCTTGTTTTTCGGAGGATATTACATTCCCTTAATCATCTTCATTTGTGTGGAAGAGGGAGAGCCTAAGGAAGAAGGCATGAAAAAAAAAACGACAAAATAAGTCAAGATGAAGAGAGGAAAAATAGACGTAAATATTTTTTTATACGTTACTTCTTTCTAACTACAAGAAGTAGGGTGATTGGTTGGCTTGTTGGTTCTTATAATAATTATAATGCGGAATACATGATGTCAGATGAGTGCGTGTGATCTCTCTGGAGAACAGAAAAGGAAAGAAATAAAGAGAATGCTTTTTGTTGTTTTTTTCTGTTCATCTTCCTTATTTTACTGTGATTTTCCTTTTGTTTTATCGCCACTACTACAACAACAACAGCAGCAGCAGGAGCAGCAGCAGCAGCAAAGATGTTATACAAAGCATTAAAATATTAAAACACATTCGTCATCATCATCATCATCAACAACATCCCATGTGTGTGTTATGTATATGCACATATTATAATGTTGAATATAACATGTATTTGTACAGCTAGTGCATCTGTTTAAATAAAAATAAATAAGTGTTATTGTAGCCCTTCTGTTTTCTACTGAACTTTGCTTATCTCACACTGATAACGTAACAGTAACTACTATGATATATACATATTTTTAGGTTTTTACAGAAAACGTTTTTTTTTTTGTATTTGTATAATATTTTGTTGGTCGCTTTTATGCTGGCATCATTATTATTATTATTTTACTTGACTTTGAGTTCCGTTGTACTTTGGAATTTGAGTGTAACAAACTGTACAAGAAGCTGACTTGATAATAATAAATAAATAATTATTATCAGTTTACATCCGTCCGTTTCTTCTCATTCCAGTAAATTGTACATAAGTAGATAAATAATAACAAATGTTGTCCAGTGTAGTTTTTTTCCGTGGAACATTGACATTCCATTTACTGCTTGGCCAGTTTTGGAAGCTTCATTCATTTTATTATTATTATTATTGTTATTATTTTATTATCAAACTGAAAACTCATTTCATTGATTTTTTTTAATAACATGAAATAATAATAAAAGGATATGGGATAATAAGTAATATAAAGGATACAAAATTAAATGAGCTAAACAACAGCAGATTGTTTTGTACATTTGGAAAAAGTTGGGTTTGTTCTGGAAAAGAGAAGACGATATTTATTCACGTTGCACACACACACACACACACAAAATTATTATTAATATGTTGCAAAATGTTGTGTGCTCCCTACAATTACCACATTGTGTACAAAATAATAATAATAATTGAATGGGGTTTCCATGGTGCTCTCTCTCTCTCTCTCTCTCTGGCAAGGGAACAAATCCAACTACAAAACATGTATTTAAATAGGTAGTGGGAGTATAAATATAAGTAAAAAGGCAATAATAAGCAAAACAAGAAGGCTCCTTTTCAATTCTTTGTTTGTGGATTTAGGGCCAAACATATTCTCACTCTCTCTCTCTCTCTCTCTCTCGCTCTTTTGTGTCCAACAACAACTGCCTACATTGCATGCGTGTGCATTTATTTCTCTCGTTTTTTTTGGCATTCAATTCATAATACAAAGCACAGCAGCTAATCCTCCATACACAAATATATACACACACACACACACACAAATATAATAATAATAATAATAATGAATATAATACAACAAACAGATCAACAAAAGGATTACAAACATATTAACAATAGGTGTACCATCTACACACCTTATAGTATGGATGGATAAAGTAAAAATGGATGTATGCAACCATGCACATACTTATTGTGTGTGTGTGTGTGTGTCTAAATCCGAATTGTAACCTGATCCGTTTTTATTGTTATTATTATTATTATTATTATGCTGATGATACTGTTTTCTTGCTCTTGTTTTTTTACTTCTCCGAAAAAACACCTGAGTGTTGTGCTGCTTTTTTTGTGAGTTATGGGATGGATGGATGGATATGATACGGATGTAAAAAAAAGATGTAACAAAACTGAAAGAACAGCTGATGATGATTCCCTGATAAAAGGTTTGACCTACCTACGTAAAAAAAAAGTTTGGGCAGAGAGGTTCAAAAAAATAAAGAGAGAATGTGATACCATCATCAAAATTTATCTTGCTGACTATGCGCAATCAAATTTTGAAAGAAAAATACATGAAGAAAATATATTATTATTATTATTATATGTATTGCAAGTACTTTTACAATACATAAACCATATGTAAAAAAAAAAATTTTTAAAGGCTCTTTTGACTTTTGAAGTGGAAAAAGAAAATGCATTGAAAATGAGAGAGTGTGTGATCGTTTTGTCATTTAAACCATGTATATATATATATTACTTGAGTTGATTCAAAACAGTTAATAATTTTGAAGGTATCATCATANTGATTCAAAACAGTTAATAATTTTGAAGGTATCATCATATCATCATCATCATGAGTTGAGTATCAATGTGCGTAGTGCGTACAGCATTTATTTTTGACACTGTTCTCAAAATATCAGCTCACTCTTTCAACTGGAGAGAGGAGGATGATGATGATGATGATTATGAGGATGATGACATGGTTGAAAAAAAGGAGGATGACGATGATGATGAGGAGTACAAATTTATTGACGGGAGGAAGACAATATAAAAAAAAATACATTACAAGATATATATATTCTGGAAGCGTAGGAATAGGAATACATATTATAGCGTCGTCCTTGAATATGTTTTTTTTTAAAGTTGCCATGATTTTATACTATGTATATAGTATGGGAACGATTAGGAGGCCGACAGAAAGGAAGGGAAATGGAGAGAGAGATAGAGTGAGAGAGGAATCGTTATGAGGCTAAAATGTTATTATGTTTGTTGTGTGAGAACAATGGAAGATGAGCTGGGAGCGAGAGAGACAGGAGGACTTATTACATAATCCAGAGACTGATTGTGAAAAGAGAATAAGAGGAAAAGGGTATTAAACGTATCAGTATCATGCTCATCACAAGAAGAAGAGCACAAGCTACGTATATACACTCTACTCTGCACACTGCTCTGCTTCACTTCTTGTTCACTCTTCTGGATACAAGTTTTTTATTTTTTACTTTATTTTTTTACCAGTTGCCTCCAGCAAAATCAGATAACATTAAGCTTTAAGCCGACATCAATACTTTTTGTTGTGCTCTCTCTCTCTCTCTCTCTCCCTTTACGTTCTGGATGGATGGATAGATAGATACAGAGAGAGAGAGAGAGAGGAAAAATGATGGGATATCTTTGTCGATCCTCTTCTTCAACAGAAAAAAATAAAACAGTTCTCTTATAACCACCACTACAACATCAGAGTGTACCATTGCTGTGCTGTTGATGCTACAACTACAACTACTTCACTTGTACAGCAATTTTTACTGTACATTCGTTCTCTCTATCACTCTGGCATTTTATTTTTATTCAGTGGAAAATCACCTCCTCTTTTTTACTCTCTCAAAAGAGCGACTACTGCTATAACACACACACACACACACACACACAAAGAGCGGACATTACACACCCATACACGTAAAAAAAATATACATGCATGCATAATGCTTTTACATAAGATAATCTTAATAAGCTCTAATATGAGAGTGAGTGATGTGCATTATATTTACACACACAACAACTTACACACATGTGTAATATGTATAACATTTAATAGTCACACTGATTGTGTGTCAGAGAGAGAGAGAGAGAGAATATCATACGGAGTTTTCCAGTTGAGCCTGTAAATATATAAATATATATATAAGCGTTTAGCATGCCAACAGTGTACTCCTCTTCCACCACCACCACCGTTTTTACTAAACTTTTTGGCTAGAACGATAAGGGTTCCAGTTTATTTTATTTATTTTTTCTTCTTCTTTTTCTTAATCCTCTCCTCGCAAACTCACATTATCAGACTACACTACTTACTACCATTTGTACTATCATCATCATCATCATCATCACATTCACAAACAAGAAGAAGGAGAAATAAGCGCACAGTAAAAGGGATCCCTTTTTTCGTTGAACTTGAGCTTCACAGTTCACTCACTCAACTAAACCTTTATATATGTATATAAGGGAAAAACGAGTGAGATAGTGTAGTATATATCGACATTGAACCAGAAAAAAAAGAATCCTTTGCTCATCACCACCATGTCATCATCATCATCATCATCATCATGTCATCATATAAGAAGGAGAGTAAGAAATACAAGAAAAACACACTAAAAAAATTGTGTACATTTACGCATGTGTGTAATATATATACATTATGCATATTATTATCATTATTACCATTACACATTACATACATATGTATGCGTAGGTATTTATTCAAGCACATCTGTTTTTATGTGTAAAATGCTGATGCCGATGCTGCTGCTGCTGCCTTGTTGTTACATTTGCTCCTCTTCTCTCTCAAAAAAAAAGTCTCAAGAAAGCTGGCACAGCCAAATGCAATGGAAAGTTGAAAGACTTGAGTCATTCGCATTTTATTTTTTTATTTTATTTTTTTGAAGAAGTAGAAAAACGTTGTTGTATTTTGTATAATGTACTTTATTATATTACGTTGCATCATTAAAACAGCAAAAAAAGGACAGAGCGAGAGAGAGAGAGATAGGCAACTTGAGATAAGCCATTTCCTCCTCCTCCTTCTTCTTTTGCTCCTGCTTGTTCTTCCCTAAAGTTTTCCATCATTTTCTTGTTTATACAAACAAGCTTGTCTTCAATTTATATATATATGTAAATACTTGGGTATTATATAATAAGGAGGAAAAAAATCCAGTTTGAAGCATCAAAGCTCCTTTTTTATTTCAAGGAGATGGATAATATACATAAAAATACATAATATGTATCCTCTTTTATTTGCTGACAGTGTTGTGGAAGTAGAAGCTTTTTTTTATAATAATCTTGTGCAGGAGTAAATAAGCAGCAGGAGGAGCAGCAGGAGTAGAAGCTTCTTTGAAATCACATAGCCAAAATGATACAAAATAAACTGCACATAATAATAATAATATATAGTGCTTATTCCAAAATCCTCTTTGTCGTCATCGTTGTTGTTTTTGTGACTTCTTTGGCTTGGAGCAATGAGTGATGAGATGATGATGGGAGTGAGCAAGATCTCCAAGAGTCCAATAATGTAAAAAACAAAAGTCCCGGTCTCTCTGTTTCTGTTTGTCTTTATCCACCCGATTAAAATAATAATAATATTAATGGTATAAGCGTTTGAAAGACTTATTTCACATGACAAAATAATTTTAATACTTTTTTGTGTGCGTGTGTGTGAATGTTTGTGCGTAGTTGTTGTCGTTCTCCTTTTTTTCGGTTGTTTCTTAAAGATGAAAGACGTGGATTTAAATGTATACTTATTATTATGATGTCTAGAAACAAATGAGAAACAAGAAAGTCACCAAGAAAGTTTACAATTAAGCTGCCTGCTTGCTCACTCTTAATAATAATTTTAGAGGAGAGGATTGTTTTTGATTTGGATTAATAAACAAAATAATAAAATATTTCATTTTGCTGTCACCATCAAAGTCATCATAATCATCATGATCCTCACTGTCGTCATGTAGAAGAGTCATCATCAGTCATCATCATCACATGAGCTAGAGACAGACTTATCTTTATACCTTATTATTATTATTATCCCTTTGCTCCTCGCCTTTATCTCTCTTTCCATTTGTCCTGATGAACAAACCTGTTCTTGTTCTACATACCCCATCCAGCAGCTCCTTGCTATTTCCGCTTCTTGCTCGTCAGCTTTCCTATTGTTTTTTTTCTCTCTTCTTCTTCTTCTTCTGACATCATCACAATCATGATGATCGTCATCTTGATCCTCATATCATTGTGGCTACATATAATAATAATACACTTTTGCTCTACTCTACTCTACTCTCTCTCTGTCTGCCTGCACAAACACACACTCACAGCTACTATTCATAATATTATGCTCCAAAACTCTCCTCATTTTATTACAAGTCCCTTCTTTTATACTACTTTACTTTTTGAGTTGAGATAGATGAGACAAGGTGGGAGCACTATTTTGTATTATTATTATTATGTAAGTAGGTATACACACCCACCCACATCACACAGCCACTCTAGCGTACCAGTATTGTCTTCATTTATGTAGATTATGTCTACTGCTGCTGCTACTACTCTTTCAAACAACATCGCCACCATCATATCATCAACTACCACCACCACAGAAAGAAGAAGAAGAAGAACAAGAGCTCTAGTAGTAGTAGTAGTGGTACACAAAGACGGAATAAATTTTGAATTTGAGTATTTTGACGTGAGGCAACTTAAAAGTAGCAGCACAAGGATCACAGTTAGCAATATAAAAGTTGGGACCCTCTTCTGGGTACTCTCCTGGAATTATGGTCATATGGATCCAAGGCACACACACTCAGTAAAATGGTGTATATAACCCACACAAAAAATATACATACATGCCTACCTACAAATATAACCCTGAGTTCTCTAGTTTCCTTCCTGCTTACTTCAAATACCTTACTGTTTTACAAGTCTTTTGTACTACTACATACATTATTATATACCTAGTAGCATTAGGAAATAGAAGATCATCATAATAATAATAATAGCAAGAGTGATCAAGATGGTGGTGGTCCTGGAAATCGTAATAATAATAATAATCTCTGAGAGAGAGAGATGATGTTTTTAGTAGAGTTTTACTTTTTTGTGCCACCATGTCTTCTGGTTTCTATCCATCTATCTACCCATAAGTATATGCCCTGCATCATGCTTCCAACAACTCTCTGAAAACCGGTAAAAGCGGAGAGAATAATGGAAGCAGGAAGAGTTTTGTTGTACGTATGTACTTTTTTTATTATGTAAAATTCACTTTTGGAGGAGGAGGAGGAGGATGATGATGATGAAACTACTCACATCTCAAACACACAAGCAAGCGAAAGCTCTGCTCATAAATATTTTGAACTAAATTCGAAATGTGGGAGACTTGAAATACTAATAATAAAATAATAACATGTAAATTTCATTATGCTCCGTAACACACACACACTACCTCACTTTTAGACGTGTTTTAGGTGGTGGTATGTGCTTTTGTATGTGGTGTGGGGTAAAACGGAAAAGCTTACAAAACAACAAAAACCAAACAAGAAGACACAATGGGAACGGATGAGGATTACTCGATAGACCATAATAATAATAATAATAATAATAATAACAAAAATAATAGGAATAATAGAAATAATATATTCGTCTTATTATGGTTGGATGGATACGTATGTGTGTGTGTGTGTCTTTTTGTATTGCCTGCATTTATTATCCTCTCTGATTCTGGAGCAGCAAACTTGATCATATTGATCATCAACATCATCATCAACAAAAGCAGCATCAGCAGCAGAAGTAGTAGCATGATTTTTGGAACAAAAGAAGAAAGAAGCTCAAAGTGAGTGAGAGTGAATGAAACTCAAAACGTATGCACACCAAAAAACTACTTTTGCTGTTTTTTTTGTGGGCTACAACAATATGGGCTTGAATGTGTGTAGTAATGTATGTAGCAATTATAATATCACTTTCTGCTCCTCTTTCTGCTGTGTGGCCTTGCTTATCTTGAATGGTAAATTTAGTAGAAGTGGTGGTGGTGGAGGAGATGGTGTTGTGTTGTCTTGGAGACTGGAAACAGATGGGATCTTTCCTCTCTCTCTCTCTCTCTCTCTCTCTTCTTCCCTTTTTTTATTTAGCTGGGGCTCTTCACCATTTACTATTATTGCTAGCACTACTACTTGAGGATGATGATGATCATCATGGTATGGTAATATGGAGAAGAGAATAGAGGTTTATACAAAAATATGTGTACAACGACGACGACTACGTGGTCGACAACCATGCAAGCATAAAAGCAAGCAGAAGCAGAGAAAAAGAGGAAGATGAGGCCTTGTGTGTATGTGTGTGTGCATGCCATATATTTTTTACACTAAAGATATTTTTGTGTGTTTTTGTATGTATGTCTCCCTTTCTCTCACTCTTTGTGCTCATCATATGCAAATATACGAAACACATTTTCCGTGGAAAACTCTCTGAGAGTGAAGTAAGTCGTTGTTGTACAGGTCGGCTGTATGTTTGCGTGTGTGCACAACGATGAGAGAGAGAGAGAGTGGTATCAGCAGCATCAGGAGTAGAGTAGCAATAGTAAGAAAAGGAATAATAATAACAATAAAAACATCATTCCCTTCTTCTTCTTCTACTTCTTCTTGGGATGTCTCTCTACCGATGCTGATGCTGCGTTTTCGGAGAAAAAGGGAAAATAGAGAATTTTGAAGGAATGCCATCGCATCAGCATTATCATCATCATGAGACTGAAAGAACATCTCATGATGCTGCTCATCATGAGATGACGACAGAATGAATCCATTTGGCCATGTCATACCACCGCAACAACTACTCCGGCGGAAAATCCTTTTTGGAGTGCTACGTTGTACAACCGGAGCTACATTTATAAAAAAAAGGAGCAGGAGTAGTAGTAGCAGAGGTGGTGGCGGTAGTAGTGTGTGGTTCTGTTGTTGATGCATATCCTCATGAAGATGACGACGACGATGATGATGATGATGAAGATGGAAGTACTTCTTCTTGCAACTGGAAAAAAGGGCTTAATCCAAATTGAATAACATTCTCTACTTCTTTTTCTTCTTCATCTCTCTCTCTCTCTCTCGCTCTCTCGTTTAAGTTGTGTGAAAGCCTTTCAAAACTTATAGCCTATCAAGTCAGCCCACTCACATGTGTATGAATGCGTATAATACATATATATACATATTTTTAAATCATCATCTCTTATCGTCATGACAACACCAGCAACAGAATAAGAATCAGCCAAAAAAATACATTTTTTTTGCACTGGCATTCATTTAAAATACAGCTGTGAAATGTAAGTTGGATTGGAATAGTAGCACAGAGAGAGAGAGAGAGAGAGAGAAGATGGGGAAGAAGAGCCAACGTTTTTCTCCCCTTTTCATGAAGAAGGAAAAAAAGGAAAAGAGAAGAAAAAAACAATATCCAATGCATTTTATGGAGTGACTGCGACGATAGATAGATTTCATTTTCTTCTTTTCAAGTCGTCCTTTTTTTCAATTTCCTCCACTCTCAAATCTACTTACTTGATTTTTTTTATGATGATGATGAGAATGAGAATGATAGCGTACGCTTTGCATGTGTGCACTGTAAACTGTATATATTTAATACTCTGACATCTCCTCTGCCGGCAGTTAAAATGATACTACTACTACAGCTAGATAATATAATAATAATAATATTATATTCAGTCGACTTGATATGTCTTTTCCTATTTGCTACTTTAATGCTTCATCATCAACAAGCTCAAGCATATATACGTACAAACACACGTTTTATTATTATTATTATTATTCCTTTTCCTTATCAAATTTCCAATCATCGCATCCTCGTCATTTCCAAACAAAAACTCTGCTACTACTATTTACAACTGCTTCTGTTGATGTTGATACAGGAATATCATCATCATCTTCAGAAGAAAAATTTGTGATATTATTTTTACGCTAACTTTTTATAAATTTTTTTCCAAAGTTTCCCTGTTTTACTTGACTTTGTTTGGATGGACCGGCGGCCTATGAAAAAAAAACATATAACGATAATACATCGATAATATCGATTTGTAAATGATGATGATGATGAGAGAAATGCGAGAGGATAGAAAGCACCGGGGATGCATAATCTTTCACAATTTTCCAATCTTTTTTTTATTATTATATATAGGTAGGTAAATTTGGGTCTTCTTTTTATTACCATTTTTTTCAATTTCTGAATAAAATGAAAAGAAACCATGTTCATAGACACATACATACATGTACATATGTGTGTGTATAGGCATGTTGTGTGTGCCATTTCCCCCCGACATTTCGGATGCCATAAAGGATGAGAAGAAGAAAAAAAAATACATAGTATGCATCCAGGACGACGGGAAATATGGAGGCAATGAGGAATCAATACGTAAGAAATGCTTACATGCTTCTGCTCTCTTTCTCGCTTGTTTGGTTGCTTGCCTTGCCTGCAGTGGAGTGGAGTGAGTAGCCCAAACAAAGTTGCATGAAAATATGAGCAAAGTTATGAGGACAAGGATGATTATGGGTAGTAGTTGTGCAAGAAGTAGTTCTAGCGGTTGTGGTGGTAGTGCTAGCAGTCGTGCAGGCGAACATCATAAAAAAAAATAATAGAAATATGAAAGGCGCGCGTAGTATTTATTTGTTATATATATTTCCTCTATTCCTTCATCTCTCTCTCTCCCTCTCTATCTGTTTATTTGAGATGATGATAAAATGGAGGAAAGGAAGTGAGGTAGAATGAGAAAAAAAGGAGTTGCAAAGCAGAGGCATTCTCTGTGTGTCTGTTTGTGGCTGGATAAAAATGAGTTAGAGATGGAGAGAGAGAGAGAGAGAGAGAGAAAGGAAAGAATGCACCCATCATCCATTCCATCCATCTATATCCCTCTCTTCTTCTTCATCTTCTTCTATCATCATCATCATGTTTCATCCGCCAACAACAAATGCATCATTGCATTGGGTGAAAATCAATTTGTAATGGAATGAAATGAAAGAAGCTCTCTCTCACACACACACAAGAAATAATCCGCACCGTCATAGTAAAAAAAAACTCACACAAGCACACAGAGAGTATAAACCTACTACATATAATGGTGCTAGAGATAGGGATAACTCAAAGTGTAAAGAAATCAATTGTGGTGGTTGTGGTGATGGAGGAGATATCAGGGTATTTGAGGATATATTCATATTGAAGAATGGTGAGCATGATGAGAATTCCTCTTGTCGATCATCATCATCATCATCATCAACAACAATATGACGAGCTGATGAATTCTTTTAGAGAAAGAGACCACCTCCTCGCACAAAAGGATTATTTACGTATTTAGCCGTGTAGTATTAGATTGCGATACTATTCTTAAATATACACGTAACAAATAATAATAATAATTATTATTATTATAATATGCATACTCACTATCATCATCATCATCATCATCATCATTTTTTTCATCTTGATTAATATCGTCATCAGGAGCAGGAGCAGCAGCATCGTCATCAATATCAGGGAGAGGAATATCACGTGATCAGTGATCATAATCATTATATGATTGCTTTAGCATTCCATGATGCGTGCATTTCAAGTGAATAGATCCAAGAAGAAGAAGAAGGAAAAAAAAATCAAACAAAATAATAGATAATACTTTTATGTATGTACATAGTATTATGTATTGGTTTCAAATTGAAAAGAGTTTTTATTTTTTGAAAAAAAAAATATATTTTTTTCTTTGACAGTGCAGTAAGCTGATAGGATTAATACATATAAAATCCAATCCAAAAATGGGATATAGGTATTTATGCCAAGGTCTTCAGCTTTTCTTCATCTTTAATCCTCCAAAATATTTATCATCCTCTTCCGTTGCACCTCATCAGGTCTCTCTCATGCTCAATCTTTCTCACAACTATTTATTTTCTTTTTTGACTCACACTCCACTCGTCTTCTTTTTTTATATTCTTCTTACTTTGCTCGTCAGAGAAGGATAGAAAAAAAATTTGTTCAATACACAAAGAAAACAAAGCAGAGCAAAAAATATATATGTAGCTTACTCTCGCATAACCCAAATTTTTTTTTGTGCGTAACTTTTTTCAGGTGGAAATAAATTTTTAAAAAATACATTTTATATTTTATTTCCAAACCTTTTTAATTTCTTTCTTTCGTTTTTCTTATCATTTTATTTATTCTTCAGTTTAAATGTTTAGATAACCCTATCAGCTGTAAAAGTGTAAAAGTATTAAATTTTTTTCTCCTTATACTTTTCATCATTTTATTCCATTTTCATTTAAATATACATATACATTTATTTATCCGTGTTGTTGATAAAAAGGGTTTTATTTTTTCTTCAAATCCTTAAATTAAGACGATATAAAATGTAGAACCTTAGAATATATATAAATAAGCTTTATAGCTCTGCTGCTGCTCCTGATATCAGGCAAACTTAAATTTTTTATTATTATTATTCTGCTACCTTGTTTAATAGTAGCTGGAGTAGCGCAGCAGTGTGTATGGTGGAATGAACCAATTTATTTCGTCATCATTAGTAGCTGAGCAGGGCAAGAGCCCGAAGGAGTATTAAAAGCAAATCTTAGAACGGAACGTTTCTCTCTCTCTCCCTTTTACTATTATTATTATATTTCCACTTGTTTCATTCCTTCTTTATTTTCTGACGTCCATCATCTGTCCACACACACACACTCACACACACACACAAAACTCTCTCTACAGTATTTTATACCTAGATGCGCCATACCATGTCATTCCCTACCTATTTCCACCAAATGCGCATTTGATGAATGTACATATATGAAGTATTTGTAGTAGTAGCAGCAGCAAGCCTTTTTGTCTCAGATGTATGTCAAATATTTATTCAACTTCTTAGGGAAAATCCTTCTTCTGAGGAGAAGAGCAAGAGCAAGAGAGAGAGAGAGAGAGCGGACATATTAATGAAAGAGAGAGAGAGAAAGAGTAGTGGAGTCAGTGAACAAGTTGACGTCTTTTACTTGTGTCCAACAATAAATTACCTAAACGCACACATAGACACACACATGCAATTTTCTTCCTTTCTTTCTTCAGTCACCATTTACTTGAGTACAAAAGACAAAAAAAAAACGATATATTTGTTATAAAACTTATGAGCAAAAGTGATATATAGTGTAAGTGTAATGTATATATACGTAGAAGGGGTTCATTATAGGAAAAAATATATAAAGTATCATGGTATAAAATGCTCTCGTTGTAGTTTTTGGCCAGTTTTTCCTCCTCTGCTTCTACTTCTTCTCTCTTTCGTTTATTCCCCTGAAGCTCTTCCTGTGCTTGTGTCTGTGTGTGTCTCTCTCTCTTTCTTTCTTACTATTCTTCTAGCTTTCGTTGGCCCACTCCTGTTTTTCTTGGCTTCTTCTCCGTCTTCTCTTTAGTCTTCCTTCCAAAAAAAGGAAAGGAAATAAGGAGAGAGAAAAGAGAAGACTACATACATATATCGTAAAAGCAAATGCTTGTAATTGGGGAACAGTTTTTTTTGCTATTTGTCGAAATTTGATCACTTAATTCTCTCTTCTTTCTCCCCTCTTCTTCTTCTTTTGCTACTTTTCTTTATAGTTTTTCGTGCTACTCTCTCTCTGTGTGTGTATGTGTGCATCTCCATCATCATCATGATGACCAAAGTTGGTGAAGTAGCAAGAAAAAGTGTAACTAACTAACCAAAAAACGAAAATAGCTAAAAACGTGCATGGGCACCATGGAGACTTCTAGTTTTCTTCCACTTGCTTAGAGACTGCACTCCCAATACCACTCTGTATGTATGTGAATTGTGCATAGTAAAATATCAAAAGTTGTTTCGTTAAGAAAATGATGATGAAGACGAGGAAGAAGAACAAGAAAACGTGAAATAGAGAGCGAATGGAGGGCGACCGACTGAGTGAGTGTTTCTTTTGTAAAGACGAAAAGTAGCGTATGTGATTAAGAAGAGAAGAAGAAGAAGACTTTGCGAGTGTGTGTAGTTAATTCTCTCCCTCATTCTCATCGATCTATTGCCCTACAGCGATAAACACTAAAACTCACTCTCTCTCTGTCTCTCAAAAGCTCCTTTTCGTCTTAAGTAGCGTGATTGCACGGCACACACACTCACAAATACATACATTGGATTTGGGTAGATAGAGAGAGAGAGAGAGAGAGAGAGAGGTAGCTTACATTCCTCTAGTCACTAACAATCAGTTTTGCTCATGATGATGGCGATAATGACGATGGTGAGGAGTAGTAGTAGCAGGAGCACTAGTAAAAAAAGGCAAGCACCAGCAGCACCAGCAAATATATATAATGCTTCTGCTGGAGTAGAAGAGAGAGAGAGAAAAAATAATAATACGAGATGAGAATGATGAGAGGTGAGTTGAGAAAAGAAAAGTATGAACACCACCCATAATCATGGGATATGCATTATAGATTCATTTATCATCACATCACAAAAGGAGGATAATAATATGACTCGGTGGTGCGGTGGTGGTGGTGGTGGTGGTGGTGGAGTAGTAGCTCAAAAAACTCAACTGAGTGCATGGTGATGTGGTGGTGGTGGAGCTGCTGCTACTGGTGCTGGTGGTGGAGGAGGTAAGAGAGATGTGCTCTGGTCTTCTTAAAGTTTACTATTTCCACCACAACTTACAGAGCTTGGATCATGGTTTGGAATACGTAATTACACATAATGCATGTGAGTCTGTGGTCTGGTTGGTCATATATGGAAATGGGAGGATGGATGAATGGAGAAATATGCTGCTGCTGCTGCGGCCACAATAATAATCAGTATTCAGACAAGAGTGAAATGAGCACAGTGTTTTTCTCTGGAACAAGACGAACAACAACAACAACTGCAAGAAGTACACAGCAGATTTGAAAAAGGTAGAAAAAGGTGAAACTGAAAAATGAGCTATGGCAGTAGGTAGTGATGATGATGCTGGTGGTGGCGAGCAATGCTAAACAACGTCAGTATAATTATTATGAATGATGGATGTATGAATAAAATCCAAAAACGGCAGTAGAATAGGATCCTCTCCACCTCCACCTCCACAATCCGTCCATCCACCATCATCGTCATAAGAGCAGCAAAAACACAACAAGCAACTTAATAATAAGAGGATGATGTGACTTGACTCCAAGACACACACTCACATAATATGCACATACCACTCATGTTACCCTACTTTTTCCTAAAAAAAAACTCCTCAAAAAATATAAAACTTGAGAGAGTTGGAGGCGGGATGAAAGTGCAAGTAGACCGTCGACAACGATGACGACGCTACTACTTTTCATTCACTCTCTCAGCCTCATTCTCTATTGCATCGTCATTCTGTACAAGAACCACACCATACATTATTCTACGCTACTATTTGCCAGTCAGCAGTACACAAGATGTAAAGTGCGGTAAAAAAAGGTAAGATAAGATAGGTTAAGTAAGGCGTGCAGTGATGAGAATGATGGTAGCACCAGGCATCTTGTGTGTATTCATACACTCGTCATAAACAGGACCACGACCACCATCACTACCACCACCATAACATTTAGTTCTTTAGCCCAAAATGATCAGCCGTCCTACCCTTTCTCTCTTTTATCCCTTTTCATTAATGTTTATTTTATCTAATGGGTTAAGCACACCTACACAAATCTTCTTCCACCTGGTCTCTCTTCTCTCTCTCTTTGTCTTTCACCTACGCAAAAAAAAATTTAATCTGTCTCTGTCTCTCTCTAACGAAGCTCATCTATCCTCAATTTTTTTTACTCAACAAAGAGGAAAAGCAGATAGAGAAGATGGAGAAGAACAAGAAGCAAGAGAGACAGAGCTTTTAGCTTTTTGTTTTCATTCCCACCCAATTCATTTTCTCTTTTTCTTCTTCTTTAAACTCGAGTTTCTCAGAATGTGTGTGCAAAAAAATAAATAGACGACATCCTTTCTGGTCAAAAATAAATTGTCAGACAAGGTATGGTGGTGGTGGTGGTGGTGGTGGTAGTGTTCGTGGATAAAAGAAAAACACAGGAGCACCACGCACAACACAACTCTGTCGTCCCAATCTCTCCTTTTCTCCTCCTCGCACGTCATACCAATTTGTGTTCATTTTTTGGGACATTCATCCGTCCTGTCCCTGTGTCTAAACATTTTAAAAGTCTGTATTTATCTACCAGCTTTTCATTTTGAAGGAGCCCATATATCTCGGATTGGCAACAATGAGCCCTTCTCTCATTTTCTCTTAACTCTTCAGACTACCTGACTCCTTCTCTCTTGTCCTCCTATTCATTTCCCTCTTTTTATTTTCCTCTTTTTCCAAACCCTTGTTATCAATTATTCTACTTTCTATTTGTCCAATTCCAGCTTGTACTACTACTACTACTATACCTTCATGGAAAAAACACGTATTTAATCATAGTTTATTTTTTCCAGTGAAGATGAATAAATGAACCTTTGAACGTCTTGCATCCTTACCAACAAGCCACCTACACAGGTTGCATTTCCCGTCTGGAAGGACACAGGTAGACGAATACATACATGTATTTTTTCATTTATATGCATTAGTTTCAATTTACGTTTTAAATGGCGAACAAAGTTCAAAATGCACCAAAAAAATGTGAATGGGTAACTACTACACCACTGCCACTTTCAAAATGAACCGTTTAATAAATAAATAAATAGTCTGATTTTCGCTCTCTCTCTCTCTTTTCATTTTTTTTCTTTTCCGATGGTCTGCTTAGTCTCAACATAGATAAATGCATACATACAAATATACGACATACAGGTTCCCATGCAACAGCACTCAACCTTATTTATTTTTTATCTTCACGTTTCATTCCATTCAGACTAGAGAGAGAGAGAGAGAGAGAGAGTGCTGGACCACGGATGGATTTGCTGTATGTGTGGCTAAGGTTGAGATTTGAGGGAGAAAAAATAAAGTCAACCAAATGAAACGTGACCTACTACGTGGAAAATGAGAGGACGACAGAAAACACGCCAGCAACCAAGCTCGTATCTCCCTCTTCTTCGATTTTTTTTTGTTGTGTACAAAGTAAACAAAAGCCATCCAGACACACACAAAAGGCAAGTAATCAGACAGAGAGCAAAGAGAGAGAGAGATTAGATAAGCAAGTGAACTGACCCAACCAACTAAAACTAACCAATACTGAAATGAGAAGAAAACAACAAAAGAAGAGAAGAAAAAGCAAAAGTTTTATGTAGTTTACGAGATTTTAGAGGAGAGAGAGAGATGATAGAGCAGAGAAGTTTAGGGTGACATCTTGTTACTTTGGAGGCTTGTTGTTTTTCATTTTCTCTGGGCAAAAATAAATAAAAATAAGATGGGACATTGAGGAAAATAATGGATACTCTCGTAATTATCGTTTGTTTACTTGAAAGCATTCTCATTCTCTCTTTCTCTAAAATAAGTCAGATAATAAGTATAGCGGTTTTTGGGTAGAAGACTTGGGAGCTTTTACTACTGCTTACTTAAATGGCTACTACTATACTTGTAGCTTGTTTATCTGTCCGCCACTCACTTTTTCTCATTTATTATCCGAAATTATATCGGATCAAACGCTATATTATTATGTTTTCTCTGTGTATTTTTATTTATTTTTGGTTTTGCTGGTTGGATTTTGTTGCAAATGCAATAAAAGGACCAAGTGTGTTGTATTGTATAGTCCATAAAAGCTCCACAGCAGAAAAATAATAATAAATATATATCGAGTGAAAAAAAGGGAAAAGCGAGAGTGTGGAGGCAAAAAAAACATGTTATATAACAACACAGAGGAGTTTAAATGCTTATCAGCTTATTACTTGCTACACCAGCACCACAGCAATGTACACAACTGTACAAAACCAAACTACTGGCTTAACGAAATAGATCTCTCTCTCTCTCTCTCTCTCTCTCTCTCTCTCTTTTGACTGGATTCCATTCGAATCTCTCTTTTTTCTGCAGTGAATTAACAAAATGAACATAAAATATTTGTATTGAGTACCGGGAAATTATAAACCCAAAAGCCCCCACCACCACCACAACCAAGTTTCTAGTTTCATACACAACACACAACAACATGGCTTTTTGACTTGACTTTATATTTTTCTCGCTCTATCTACTGCAGACTTGTAAAGTGGATTTCCCTTTTTCTACGTCTTCTTTTTTCTCGGAGTACAGCAGCAGCAGCAGCAGCAGCAGCGGCAGCAGCATGTAATATACTACTATAGTATTAGCAGTTGTGGCTTTTAGTACTGATTCTAAAATTCTAATATCGTTGCATATTACATTGGTTAGTAGGTAATATTTTTGTTTACTCGCTTCTCCAACAACACATTTCACATTTTCTTGGAAGTAGTCAAGTCAGCTGACTGAGCAAAAAAAAATTTATATTTTAAAAACATATGCAGTCATCCATCTCTCTATTCTCCTTGTTCTAGTTCTACCCCAGCAGGATCCCTTTTTTCCTTCCTCTCTTTTCTCTCTCTCTCTCTCTCTCTCTCATGTGCACTTTAAAACGAGGAGCAAACATAAACAAAAGGGAAAAAGGATATATATATATATATATATCTATCTGTCTGTCTGTCTTGTGAATATTGCACTTGTACTCTCATCTCACAAGAAGGAGAAGAAGGAGGCGAAAAAAAGATAGAGTGGTTGTGTGTGTGTGTGTGTGTGTGTGTGTGAGAAAAAGTTGAAAGTAGCTTGTTGTATTTTTAGGCAAAAATCCTTATGTAAACAGTGGTGGATGATAGATAGAGCCGTTAACAACAACAACAATCTATCCAGAGAGTACACAAAAAAAGATGGAACATGGTTTATACGGTAGCCATGAGTAAAGTACTCAAGTCTGTCTGTCTGCCTCTCTCTCTCTCTCTCTCTCTCTCTTCTTTGCAGCAAAAAAGAAGTATGTGCATTTTTTGTTTTTCAGAAGAAAAAAAAGATGAAAAAGTGAAGAGTTACTAACCCAACCCAACAAGTCAAGTCAACCCATAAAAACCAATTTTCATGCTTATAGAATAATATATGTGGAGGAAGAAAAAAATAAAAATCATGTGTGCTCTCTGTATACCTTATCTGCTTGTATAAATATATTTGTATAACAAAAAGTAGAAGATGATGAAAATAGTAGAACCTACTTCTTCTTCCTGTGCTGCTCTCTGCTGCTCTCTGCTGTTGTTGTTGGCATTGCATATGTGTGTGTTTGTGTGTTAGCATTTTAGATTTTGAGAGAGAGAGAGAGAGAGAGAGTGAAAAAAATGGAGTGATGGTTGAATGGTGTGTAGTAGTGTGGAGGTTTGTCATCGTGTCTTCTTTTCTTCAAGGGACTCTCTGCTGCCCTTCTTCTTCCTCTTCTTTTTATTCTCAGAAAAAATATCAAGTTAAACACACAAGGAGAAAAAAATATTTATAAGAGGAAGGAATTTTCCTTTCTGTCGTCACATTCTCTCTCTCTCTCTCTTTTCCTTTGCTACTTTTGACACACACACACACACACACTTACAGACAGGCACACACAGAAAATAAAAAGAAAACACTTGAAAAGGATCAGAGAAAAGAGATGGGCTAATGCATTGAAAACTTAACTGATAAACTGTTGACATGATCAGTAGTGTAGTATATAGCAGTAGTCCTTCAAACAAATCGATTTCCAACCCGTCATCATCATCATCATCATCATCAAATATGTGAGATCCTGTTTGTTGTTGTCTGTGTGTGTTGAGCAAGAGTGTCTTGTTCTTATCAAACTTGTTGTGAACACACCAAGAAAGTGGAGTGATAGCCAAATGTCAATATGTATGATATGGTGATGATGATGATGATGATGCTGTGCATATATATTGGGAACTTGTTGAAAACTGTACAAAGGAACACTCATCCTCCTTTTTTCCCCATTTTTTATAAAAAAAAATTTTCAGTAGAAAAGCTAAACCGTTTTCTAAAAAATATATATATTCTGACAAAAGAGCCACTTAAAATTCTTTCCGAGTCAAATATCAATTTTTTTTTGTAAAGGAAAAAAAACGTTTGTGTAAAGTGTTGCCTGACGAATGAGAAAGAGAGCGCTCATCATATTATTTTTTTTTTGTTTCTTCTCCGCACTAAAAATTCAGCCTTAAATGGAAGTGATCATCATAAAAATTGTGCATTTATGCGGGTCGTCATGTTTTTGTATCTTTCTGTATGTATGTGTGGGGGAGTACGACGACTGCTACTACTTGACTAAAAGTAAGTAGCAGATGCACATTAGTAGTTATTTTTCTTGTATCCCCCGTCGTTGTCATCGTCAATACCAACATTCCGGTCATTCGTTTCTAAACACATTATTTTTATGCCAGTACAAATTTTTCGGAAAGAGCAAGAGAGAGAGAGAGAGAGAAATAACATAAAGGAAAAGGAAAAGAAAATTTGTTGGCTTATTGGGAGCGTGTGTGTGTGGTAAATAACTTGAAAAAGCCAGAGAGACAGAGTAAGAGGGGATCTCTCTCTCTCTCTCTGAAAATGTGAGTGAAACTCTATACTTTTTTGAGTCAACAAAATAAACCCCATTCTCTTCCCAATAAAAAAAATATTGCGTTCATATTACATAGACAAGTACATATTCTGTTCATGAGATTTTCTTATTTCACGTATGAGTTTTTCAGAGGAACAGCAGCCGTGTGCAAAAGGCAATGGTAAATAGTAGTGGTCGCCAGACTGTTACACTCTACTACTTCTACTGCTGTTGCTACTACTGCCATTATTATTGAACATGACATGATGAAACAAGATGATGAACTTGGTTTTTCCACATACATACATTTACCTATATATATATATTTGTAACACAACTGGCTAGAATGTTGTCGTCAGAGTCATGGTTCATGATTTTTTTCTAGAAGAAGTGTATATAGTAGTTTTGGCTGACACTTTTACTTTTCCTCTGAGATTGAACATATTCATGCATATAAAATATTATGCACAAAGTATGCGGACTTGGAATCGTACACTGTTTATCCGAGAAAATACAGTTTTTTTTTGTATTTACTTTACTGACCAATATTTGATTTTTTTTATTCATACAGCTAAATGGGTAAATGCTAAAGGTATTTAACAAAAAAAAATATGTGCATTTGAAAAATATTAGTGGCAAGAATAATAATAGTGATGATGATCATTATACGTAATATGTGAGGGGACTGAATAAAACGGAACGAATTAACAAAAAAAAAATATGTGCATTTGAAAAATATTAGTGGCAAGAATAATAATAGTGATGATGATCATTATACGTAATATGTGAGGGGACTGAATAAAACGGAACGAAAGGGAAAAAAGGACAAAGAAAAAGTTGCTTTCTTTTTTTTTGCGATCCTGATGATGATGAAGACGATGATGATGATAATGATCATGTTCAGCATTTATTTTTGTTTGCGGGCAGGAGTAAAGGAAAGAAAAAAAAACCTTATAATATGTGAGCATCCTGCAAAATAAGCTTGCAACTTTTTTTTTCTTCTTGAACTGAGGTGTTTTTTGTTTTGTTTTGAAAGGCTCTATATACTATATAGTAGCACCGATCACGATCATGATGATGATGCGGATAAAAGAGTTGCTCCTTTTTACCTTTTTTTCCTCTCTTATTTTTGCAAGCTTTTACCCAATTTTTTTTTTGGAAAGGCAAAAAAGAAAGAGAGAAAAAAAACTCAAGAAAATATGATCCTGACGCCATTCTACACTGATCATAATGATCATTTACGCCGCACTGACTTACAAAAAAAGCAGATTGAGAGAGTGGGAGCAAAAAAAAAGTGCAAGGTAAGGAATTGAGAAAGGCGCTTTGGGAAAATATCATTGCAGTGACTTACACATAAACACATACACACACACAGGCCAAGCAAGAAAGATATATAATAAAATGTAGTCCTCCAAATGCTACCACCACCATGTCGCTCTTTCTTCTTAGTGATGCACTAAGAAGCACACTCTTCCTTTCTTTCTCTCTCTCTATATATTTTTTTACACACACACACACACACATAGAGTCGGACAAATAGATAGATAGATATTTTATAGGATGCGAAGGGAAAAGGTGAGGTGAGCAAAAAAAACAGGCTGTTGTGTAGATAGGTAGGTAGGTAGGTAGTCAACACAGATAATGTTATGATATGCTAGTCCCTCAACTCAACTTAACACCAATACACCTTTAGAATTCAGAGATGTTGAAAAAAAATACTTTTTTTTTTTGCTATTTTTCAACCATTTTTTTCTCTCTCTCTTTCTAGTTTCAATTCCTATTTCCACCATATCACCACCATCCAATGAATAAAGAAGAGGGTTGTATATATTTATATTCAAGCTTTTTTTCTTCCTTTTTTTGCTACATACACTATACATATATGTAGCAACTCATAAGTTGCTATTTATATATATTATATGTGTGCCTATGTATGTATATGACTCGGAGCAAACGTTGGTGGTAAATACTGTGAACAAAGTTACAAAGTTAAAGTTTCTATTTTTTTGCACGGCATGTGCCATGCAAGCGGAATACTCTTTGAACATACCTATTATTATGGACACTCACGCATTTTACCTTGTCCGCTTTTATGCATTTTTTTTTTGTGTGGTGATCATGGTGTATTGTATATGATGTGTATATGTTTACAGTAGTAGGTGTATTACTGGTTATAACAAAATAAAATAGGTACATATTATATCATGTCGTTGTCGTTCCCGTCTATTTTTTTTGTGTGATATACTTTTTTTTTGTTCTCATGCTGCTTGCTCACTCCGGCCACTAATACTAATAATAGGACACACACGCTACTACTCACTCGCTCAATTCTTTCTACATAATACTTTGACTATTCCCTTTTCGTTCCCTTTTTTTAACTTCAAGTCAAAAAACCACTTTCCATGCTTGACCAAGTTTCCGTCGTCTCTCTCTCTCTCTCTCTCTCGCTGCGTGTGTGACTTGCTGACTGACTATGAGAGAGAGAGAGAAGAAAACCACTGCTGTGTTGTGTGTTCACAGTAAAAAAAAACGAGTCAGGCATACAAACACACACACACAATGGCAGGGCATCAATATAATATGCTTTTTTTATTATTTTTTCTTGAAGAGGGTATAAAAAATGGAAATAGTGTTTGATGCTGCCTACATACACCGTATATATATGATCCTTGTGTATATTTTTGAAAGGAAACGGCGAACAGAATAAAGCAAAAAGAAATAAATATAAATGGGGAAAAGAAAAGACGGAAAGTAGAGTATAAACCGATAGGATATATATTTTTTATTCTCCTTCTCTGTTTCCTTCTTATTCTTCTTGTTGCTTGCTAATCCTTGAAATTGGAAAGGGAATAAGAGCAAAAAAATAGATGGAGAGAAAGAGAGAGAGAGAGAGTAAAGCTTATATTCCAAGGATCGGGATCACATCATATAGAAAGAAAATAAGAAGCATTAGAGTAACAACAGTAACAGAAGAAGAAGCGACGGTAGTGTGTGGTAGGCAAGAAAATGCTCTTTTCTTTTTTTCCTCTTCTATTTCTTCCTTCCTTTTCAGCTCTCTCTCTCTCTCTCTCTCTCTCTCTCTCTCTCCTTATATTTTCGTGCAACTCGACTCAATTCAAGCAAAGCAGAAAAATGGAAATAAAAGACGACTACGACGACGAAGAGGAGGAGGAGGAGGAGGGTAAAAAAAAGAAAAGAAAAAACATATATAAATTCGCATCATCATGGATGAAATCGGATTATATTGCCGTTGCTGGTACTCACTTTCTCTCTTTCAGTAGGACTCTCCCTCTCACTCTCCAAGGAAATATCATGAGTCAAGATGAACAACAAGTCACTCACTGTCCTCTTACATTTTCTTCAAGTCAAATTCAAAATAAGCAGCAAACCAGAAGAAGCACGAGGCGACAAGATAAACAAAAAATCGAATAAAAGACACTGAAATAGAAAAAAAATCTTCTATTCTTTTTCTTCGTCTTACTTCTTCACTTCAATTTTCTCCCGAACAAAAAAAAACATTTTCTTTCTCTCTTTCTCTCTCTCTGTCGAATGGTCTTTTTATAGAAATAGTAAAAGGTAATTTATTTATTCAATTTTATAAAGGAAATCAATGAGTTGCCACCATCACCCCCACTACCTTTCCTTGCTACTACTTACGTAACTAGTTTTCTCTACAGATCCACCATATCTCCACCTCCACTATAAACTACCATCATCCCGTCTCACTCTTTTTCTACAAAACGACACTTAAGTAATAGCGTGGAAAATAGAATGAGAATGCATCCAGATCCTCTTTTTTTTTAATATTTTGACTAGACAAAGTGTACAGTGAGACGGGAAGGTTGAGAGAGAGAGAGACGAGCTGCAGAATCAGAAATAGTGCGTTCTTGATAATGTCGACGTTGTCTTGTCTTGCAAATATACCTAGAGAACCAGTGAGGGCTCTTTAGTGTTGGCGGCGGCATATAGTAATGATGCTGCTGCAAAAGTGTCATTAAAGTAGTAGGACAACTGACAAGGAGCGCCACTCAAAACAAAAGCAGAGAAGAAAAAGAAAAAAAATGATCTTCTTTTCCTACTTACCACTTATCTGCATCTGCATCTCTCTCTCTCTCTCTCTATCTATCTGGTCTATTGTTTTCCCATACAACTAACTTACTAACTCTTTTTTCAAAATGACTGACTAAGTAAATGACGACGACCGGACTAAAAGTTGACTTGAAATTTGAGTATGTGCACAACACACACACACACGTACATATATATATATATATATAGCTTATAAACAACTCACATGCATCTTCGACAAAGTTAAGAAAGAAACGTGTGATATAAGATGCTATATAGTTTTTTTTTGTGTGACAAAAAAAATGGCCAAACTGTATAATTTTGTTTTTGGTGTTGTCGTTATACTGCTGCATAGCAGCCGTTATGTATGAGGATATATACATTTTTTCTTTCTGCTAGAGAACAAGATGGTGATGGTGATAAGCAAGCCATTAGTACAAATAAAAAAATTCCAATAAAGTCTCTACCAAGAAAAAAAAAACAGAGAGACAATCCTCTATCAAGACAAGAAACATACACTCTCTCGTTCCAAAATATGTACATCCTTGTTTATTTCTTTCCCGGTTCGGATGAGATGTTCTCTTTACACACACGCAACACACAACACTGAAGAAGAAAAGGAGAGAGAGAGAGAGAGATTTGTACTGAAAAAATATTTGTCAGACGAATGTAATAATAATAATGAGAGTGAAGCGATTAGATATCCATCCTTTTCGTGAAATGCGACCATTCAACTACTTATGTTTGTATTGACTCTCTCTCTCTCAGTGAAAAGTACTATATTAGTAGCAGTAGTGTATTTTTTTATGTCAATGGGCATGCCAATGCAAACATTCTGAAATAAAAAAAACAGAAAAAAAAATACTAAGTGCCACGAATTCATTGCATTTTCTTATTTTTCAAGTAATGAGGATTACAGTTAAAGGCTCACAAATTGCTTATGAATGTGAGTGTTTTATTTTTGTTAGTTTTTTTTCTCATCTTCTTTTTCTTCTTGTTCTTCTCTGAGGAATTTACATACTGTGCACGTACTTAATTTCAAATTTTCAAATAGTTATGCATATTTTTTTTCTTTCTTTACTGGAATATAAACTGTTAAACTATGACGAAACATGTTGTATTTTTTATTATACTTGTTACTACAAAAAAAACTACAAATCACGTACAAAAAAATATCCATGTTTCCTTTTTCTGTTTTCATAATAATAACTCTATATAAATAAGTACATACATATATTTTTTTTTCAATAGCTGATTACAAAAAGAATGTCAAGAATATTTTATTTTTTTTTGCAAAAGGAAACATGGCTTTTTTACATGGTTTTGTATGTTGTAAAATAGTTCATTTCCCTTTTTGCTTCATTTTGCTACTCGCCTCAGAAAAGAAAAAAGTGCGTATTGAGCACACACACACACACAAACGTATTATTATTATCTGAAGCATCCATCTATTCATCAATCCGTCTTTCTCAATATTTTTTTTTTCTACAAAAAAAAGTGAAAGGTAATAAAAATGCCAATGTGTGAAGAAATGGAGTGAAGGAGCATCATTCGCAGCAAAACAGCATCATCATCATCAACACTTTCCACCGCCGCCGCCGTCACACCACACATCCTCATCTCATCATTAACATTAGTATTGCCACCAGCATTTTCACTGACTATTTATATATATTTTTTGTAGGAGTAGTTTAAATATATTTACGAACACACTCAAATGAACTAATATACTACTCTTGGAATATTGGCATGAGTACTACACTACTGGCTCAATTTGTGTACACACACATCCACTACTACTACACTTGTCAAGTGAGAGGAAGAGTCATTATCAAAGACAAGAAAGAGAGATATTGGAATTGGACGAAAGACAGAGAGTCAAAAAAAAAAAAAAAAAAAAAAATTTAGTTGACTTTACTACAAGAGGAAGGGAAGAGGGGAAATGAAAGAAATGAGCTTAGTTTTCATAATATATGTATAAACAATATAAACTGTTATACATTAAAACGACATTACAAAAACAAATAAAAACAATAACAATAATAAGAAGAAGAATAACAACTTGGATGAATGTATGACTGTATGCATATACATACACTTTTTTTTGTCTGTTTTGTTTTTTTGAGTTGAGTTGACTTGAACTGGTTGACAAGAAAGAGTAGTGAGGAGTGAGCTGAGCCAAGAAAAAAAAATAAGAAGCAGAGAATGAGAATGACTATATAAAAAAAATATATATATATTTATACACACTCTCGTGGAAGCAGACTTGCTCGGATTCACTTGACTTGCTTCAACAATATATAAATCCTCACGCTCTCTCCTCTCTCTCTCTCAGTTCTGTCTCCTCATCTCTCTCTCAAGCTAAATAGCCAGTGCCACAATGAGACAAGAAGTGAAGGAAACAAGTAAGGATAAGAAGGCGAAGGATGCAAAAAAAAATATATAATACAAGAGGATTTTTTTTAAAGTTAAATACTTAGCTGTTAAGTACATTCGCATTCGCCTCTTTTTTATATATACTCTTTTAATCTTTTTCACACAAGGGAGAAAATTTTTTTTTGTTGGCAATAAGCATTAATGAAAATGAGACTCAATGAGATATTTTTTTTCTCTCTCTTCTCAAAGAAGAAAGAAAATCCCCTTTTTGGCTGATATTATTCCAAAATAAGTGGAAAAAAAAGAAAGAAACGAAAAAGTTGGATGAACAACTTCTTTTTTTTTGTTATAAAGAAAATGAAATATGAAATAATGTGTAATTATTTTAGCATGACTCTTACACACATATCCCTTCTTATTGTTATAATCCGGATGAATATTATGAGATATGAATGATATATGCTAATAATAACAATATTAAGTCACTAATTTTTTTTTGTGTGGAAAATGAAATTTATAAAATGGATTTATAGAACTTGCAAAAATGAAAAGTTGGCTTTAAAACGACAGATTTGCTTACCTTTTTTATCCATAAAGTCCAAATGTTCTTGTTGATTATTTTTTGTCGGGGTAATTCTGGCTTGTTGAGAAACAGATAAAAATAATAACTTGTGTTGATGATGATGATGGTTCATTTATTTATTTTCACTTGTCTAAAAAAATTGTTTTATTGAAAAAACAATGCATAAAAAAAACTGATATAATATTTAATCTCTCCCTGATCCAGCCTGCTATAATATTTTTTGTTACTCTAAAGTATTTAGGCTTTTTTGTGCGTTCCCATTTTTTTTAAATATTATATTATTTGTATTTATTGCTGATCTGATAACCTTGTTTAGCAATTTGCAAAAGTTCACTAAATACATAAATAAGTAAGCATTTATGTATATTAGCACGTCTCCCCGCTTGTCTGTCCAACAAAACCAATGTGTAAGAGGAGGAGCGGCGTGTGAGTCTATTTATTTTTTGATGATGATGATGTTGCTAAAAAGTAAATAAATAATGGGAAGCACTACTATCCCTACTCATAATAATAATAAGACTAATAATAATGTGTTATACTCCTACGCTACCGCCGCCACCACCACGACCATCACGGCGAAATAAAAAACATGAGGGACAGCAAACATCCCAAACGACAACATGAGTCATTAATAAAAAATGATGATATATATTCTTGTGGAGTATTATTTTTTTTTTACTGTTTACAAACTACACACACTCACCCAAACACTTACATGCATACACATAAAAACACACACCGAAATCCACACATTCCAGCGAGAGTAATCGTAAATGTACTCACGCCGAGAGCTTCTACTACTACTACACGTTATACACACACTCTCTCAAGCTCCTTATAAATAAATATGTTTTTTTTGTATTGTATTTCCTACTCCTTCTTCTTCACTCATTCATTATTTTTATTTTTCGAGCGGAAACCGTTTTGAATTATAAATTATGCCGGCGGCAAAGAAAAACGGAGAAAAGGGCTGGGAATCAAAATAGAAATGTGTGCCATAGTCGCCAGTCGCCACCACCACCGCACACGCCACTCGCTCACATATACACATTCATCCCAGGTTGTACACCAGTTTCCTTGTGTGTGTGTGAATGTGAGTCCTTTTTTTGCATCTCGAATTATTATTATTATTATTATTTTTCCTGCTTGCTTTCTTTCCTTTTTTCTTCTTCTCTTTTTAGCAGCAACGGCAGCAGCAGTTAGTCGTTTTTCTCTGGTGTGCTGATGCTTTGTTGTTGGAGGTTTTGTATGAAAACTTGTCAAATTTATTATTGCTATTGTTCAGCGGGAATATCATTCATATTTAATCTCTTTTACTATTTCAACTTTTCGATATACATTCTTTTTGCCCTTCTCTTCTCTCGTCTGTCTGGCTGCTTTCTTGCATATCTCTGAATGTTGAATGAGAATGTATAATAAATAGGTATAAATTTTTGTAGTAGTAGTCTGTAGTTTACTTTGCACACTAGTCAACCACTTTTTTTCTTCTTCTTCTTTTTTTTTTTTAATGCAATGCTAATAATTGACTCCACTTTATATACTTTTGATCATTCTTATCAGCAAACTTTGTTACGTGTGTTTATATAATTTTTTTGTGATATATGTATTTATGTTGTTTTTTTTTCGGCGAGCTCAAGTGTACAAACAGTTGAGGCCATTAACTCCAATTACTAGTTTGGCCGCGCTGCTGCTGCTTTTACTTTGAACAGCTGTCCTTGTGTGCCGTTCTACTAAACTACCAATCATAATGTTTTTTTTTTATATTACAGTGCACACAACACACACACACAAACAGCACAGAGTAATGTACATATAATTTCTTTATTTGTTCATTCATTAAGTATCTCTCTCTCTGGCTTGTTGTGATGGTACGATGATGATGTTGATGATGATGACCAAACAATATATTTTTATTCCTTTCTTGTGTCAATTTGGGGTTGACCAATAAAAGCTTGATTCCTCCAATTTGTTGCAGTTGCAGTTGCAGCAGCAACAGCAGAAAAACAACAAGAAAATATTTTTATTTATTTATTTTTGCTTGTGTTTGTTCATCTTGTTTGGAAGAAGAAGAATAACAAATAGTTTTTTTTTGTGAGTGGAATGACTTGGTTTTTTTTTTCACAAAATATTATTCAACAATTCGATATTTTTTTCTCTCGCAATCTCAGAAAAATGTTGTTCCCAGTTTTACACACACTCACACTTTTATTTGAATTTTAGGAAGATGATATTACATTTCATTTGGAAGGTTTCGTTTTTTTGTGTTGTATACAAGTACTTTTTTTCTCCAGTATGTCTCGGCGACTGAAAATGTCGTTTTCCTTGTTGACTTTTTATTTTGCTGTAGCAGCGTCGTCCTCGACAACAACGACAGAAAGTGTAAATTTCTGTATATATTTTTTAGTTTAGTTATGCCGTTGTTGTCGTTATTCCTGTTGTTTTTCTTTTTGGAACGAAGAAGAGTAGCATATACTGGCCGTATAGTAGGAGTAGCCGTAGCTGTAGTCAAACTACAACTGCTAGTTTGCACTTGATTCTGCTGATGTATCTCTCTACTTCTTGTACCACCACTTCTTTTACTTCTACTTCTGCTGCTGGAGAGTAGTACTGCGAAGAATAGCTTGGCTGAAATCACAGAAGAGACTACTACTCCAAAAAAATATGACAAAAGACCGGCGAGACTCTGCAGAATATTATTTAAGCTGGAAGAAGTAGAAGAAGGCGCAGCGAGAGAGGATAAGAAAAGTGACAAGTAACAAAACTGGTTTTCTTTTTTTTCTTATGTATTATGTTATATTTTTCTTCTTTTTGTGCACACACACTTTTCATGCACACATGAAAATGTGCCTGTCTGTATATTTTACTTTATTATTATTATTACTTCTATTTCACTTTTGTTCCTTTGTGCCTTGGAAAAAAAAGTCTTGTTTCCACTGCTCCTCTATCTCACTCTCTCTCTCTCTCTGTATCATATTATTATGCACATGAAAAATACACCAAAAAAAGTTATACTTTTTATACTTTTTCGTGTTATTCAACATATATGTATATATTTTTGTGTGTTGTGTTGTATTCCACAGAGTGAACAAAGTCACAAAGCACAGTTTCCTTTAGCAATTCAAGATTTCCTCTGCTGTGATGTGTGGCTTGTCGAGTACACACGAGAAAAAAAAAATATATAGGATGATGTTGATGTTGTTGTTGGTGATGATGATAATAATAATAATATCAACTCTTCCAGTATTTTCTTTCTTTCTTTTCAACGTTTTTTTTAGGAGAGTTACAGCAAAGGAGCAGAGTATCATATCATCAGTCACTTGAACAAGTGGAATATATATAAAACAGGACTTTTTTTGTTTTGCTGGAAAATGATGATGCAGCTGAAGCTGAGATGAAAACTAGACAGGATCTCTCTCTCCCTTCTTTCTGCACAGTAGGCAAACACACAAATTTTTCACGAAAAGTTGAAAAATATATTTAAAAAAAAGTTTTTGAACAAATTTATTTTACAACTCTTTGGTTATTCCCACACACTTTTTTTGCAAGACATGAAAATTCAGTCAATTTAATGTAGTAGTCGTCGTCGTACACACTACTATAGCGCAGTAACAATTGATTGATTGACTGGCTGGCTGGCTGCTGACTGTATAATAAGTAACAAGAATTGTATAGGAAGAGCAAAAATGTTCACAATTTAATCCCTTTGTATTGTAATTATTAGTTTTGTTGGAATAAATGTTATGGAAATGTTGGAGAATCTCTCTCGGTGCTCTGTGTATCTCTCTCTCTCTCTCTCTCTGTCTTGTGCTTATATACTTCTCTTTTTTCCTGGAGAAGAAAAAACTTTATGATTATTATACAAAAAAAATTGGAAGATAAAAGTTACAACATTAACAGTTTGTATGTTATTGTATATATATTTGCTGTGGTAGTTTAGTTATGATTTGAAATAGGAGTCGTTGATAATATTACGAAATAAGGAGACTGAGACACTCACACAACATAATAATAGTATGTATTCTAATACCAGCACCACCTCACACACACATACACACACGGTACAATGAGCAGTATATTTATTTTTGCTCGTTGGAGAGTCAAAAGTGGGAAAATAAAGGAACGCGACCCTTTCCATGTGAGAGTGAAGAGCAAACTGGTCTCTGGCACGGATAGATCCTCTAACCCAACCAAAAAAATAATATACAAAAGACAACTCAAAGTAGTGAGCCGAGTAAGTTGGATGCAAGCATGCTAAGTCAAAGCAATGTTACCATTACTGCTGCTGCTCCTCTTGTAGAGCAGCAGAGCACAAGATTTTTCATAAGGTATTACTATCATTTACGTTTACTCGGCTGCTTCTTTGCTGCTGCTGCTGCTCCTATACAGAGCAACATTCTCTAATGTCAGTGTAGCATGAATGGCAAGACACACACACAATGCAAAGTGAGCTTCTGAGCTGCTTCTCTACTGCTGCTGCTGCTGCCTCTGCTGCCTCTGCTCCTGTTATGAGAGCAAAAGCGAGAAGTAAAAATGCTCCTTGTAAAAAGCCCAAAAGCTGACATTACTTTTGTATTACTGACTGGCGAGCATGGCTGGTTGGTAGAAGGGGAAAAAAGCAAGAAGAGAGAAAAACGGAATCATCATATCATCATATAAGTAAGCAGTATATATACATATAAATATATATATACACTGCGTTTTGCTACAACGTAACTTGTTTTTTTTTTTCGAGGCTATTATTCCCAAGCAAAAATGGGAAGAGGACAAGATGCGAGCAGAGAGAGAGAGAGAGAAAGAGAGAGAGAGAGAGAGCTACATACGTAATAACAAAATGTATTAGAGTCTGAGAAAATGTTGGAGCAAGCTGCAAAACTACTACGAAAAAACACACGCACTCTCACTCTCCTTCCTTCGTAGAACAGGACAGAGCTAATATTTTCCTGCTCTCTCTCTCTCTCTCTTCTGTTTTTCAATCTCTATCTGCATCTGTATGTATGTATATGTGTGTACGAAGAAGGAGAAGAAGAAAGTTTCACTTTTTTTGTGGGACTCAAACCAGGAGAGTAAAAAGTAAAGGAGAGCAAGAAAGATAGATAGAGACGAAAGGCTCTCTGTCTGTCTGTCTTCTACAACAGTTTTTTTTAAACTAGGCAGGATTGCAGATGAAAAGAGTTGCTTTTCTACACTTTCCGCTAACTGCCCCCTCTCCCCCCCCCACACACACACAAAAAAATTATATACTTAAATAAATACATACCTCCACAAATATATATATTTTTAAATTATTTTACTGATGTATATCTAAATAGTTTTTTGAGTATATAAATATATATGCCTTAAATATATACATTCATTTATCCACTTTTCTCTTTCTCTATTTCTTATCAACTCAATATTATGTATACATATATTTTTTATACTATCCATCCAAACTACTTACATAGGAGGAGAGGAGAGAATCATGTTACCACCACCGCCACTACCACCATCATCTATTCATTTATCCATCCATATTCCCAGCAACAAAAGGCACTGTGTGTGTGTGTACAAAGTTGTTACCATTACCAGAAAAGAGAAACCGAAAGCAAAGCCATTTCACAAGAACAAGTAAGTAGAAGAAGACGGGGAGATGGAGAGAGAGAGAAAAAAAGAGAGTAAAAGAGCTGCTGCTGCTGGATAAACTGGAGTAGTATTATTTTGAAAGGGAGCCCGTAGAGACTCTACTACTCATTCTGGCAAGCACACAGTAGTGGCAAAAGCAAAATGTTCACAATGTATTATACATAAAAAAAACCTGTATGCTGGCGGTGGTGGTAGTGGTGTGCACAGACGGAGAGTGTGTGTGCAGTGCAGGCATCAAGGCAAGTAGTAGTAACGTTTTTTTTGTGTGTGTGTGTGTGCCCTGCTCCTCACAAAACCACGGCCTCTTCATCCCTCCTTCGCACACACATTGCATTCTTGGAGCAATATCAAAATGCCTGCTCACTTCCTTTTGCCTATATATAAATATATTTATTGTATATATGCACATATAAATATAAGTATATAATATATATATATATATATATTATAGATCCATACAAAAGCCCTTTTATTATGACAATAATATCCTTAACAGCTTATATAAGGGATTCTCTTTCTCTCTCTTTGCTCTGGAAAGTAAGAAAAAACAGAGAAAGGAAGAACGGAAAGGATAAAAAGTATACTTAGGTATATATGAAAAAAGGCTGGTGTATAGAAGAGCTGGTGAGACGTTGCATTATTGTTAGCGGAGATCCCTGCTTACACACGCTATCACCATGCTCTTATTCTTCTTTTTCTTCTTCTTCTCCAATTTTTACTCCTTTTCCTTTCTCACATAATAATAAGGCAAGCAAACTTGAACAAAAGAAACCTTAGCGTACAAAGATGAAGGTGCATAATACAGAAGGCGATCACCAAATATAATGATCATCTTGACGATAATGATAATAAGAACATATACATTGTACAAAAATATATATACCCACACATACTATAGGTATACATAATGTGTATGCATTTTTTAAATGGTATTTTGATTTTTGTCAGAAATATTTAACTACGTCCATAATACCCAAATATGTACATACGGAAGGTACATAATATGTAGTGTGCGTCCATACAAAAGAAATAATTCCAGATAAAAACGTAAACAATGTATTTTTCTTGAAAAAAAGTGTTATATATCGGCTTTTTTTTGATTATCAAAGCCAAATTTAATAAAAAAAAATGTGTGTGTGTGTGTGTGTGTACATGTCTTATTATATATTTTTTTGTGGAAAGGTTGTTCCAACAATACCCAAACCACATGAACTAAGCAGAGAAGATTAGCAGTTGTAAAATTTATGCACGCGTGGCCTCAGAACTCGGGACAAAGCAATGCAGGCTTTTCATAAAATTCCATGTAATTTCAGTTGATATTATTCAAGTTACAACTATATACCTACTACTACTACTACTACTACTACTACAAGTAGTGTATATGTACACACACACTTGTCTGGTGTATGGGTACCAGCATTAGAAAGGAAAAGAAGAAAAAAAAATCATCTAAAAAATATATACTTATAAGAACCGAATCTGGGACGAAGTTCTCCGAAAATTATTGCCGACTTACCAGTTACTCTACTACTCCTACTGTTGAACAAACCAGAGAGAGAGAGAGAGAGAGACATGAGACATGGGATTATGTAAGGGCATCTATAATACCTATGCATGCAAACATGCTTATATATTGCAAACTCACACGAGATTGTATTATTATTATTTGGATAACTATATAATATGTAGGATGATAATATGATGTGTTTGGTTTACTTGCAGTTCTCAGAAGAAAAAAAAAATGGAAAGAAAATAGAGTATAATAATACGTAATAATAAAAAAAAGTAAGAATGCTGGTGATGACGATGAGAGTGTGAGTGCTATGTAATATGTACATACATACATTCTTGGGAATCAAGTCAATAGGAGCAAAGAGTATCCATGTCATGGTCCCTTCTCCTCCTTTCAAAAAAAAAAGAAAGAAAAGAATATTCACTCTTACTCTCCATTTTATTGTGTTTCCCTCCTTTTCTTTCTCTCATACTTTTCTCTTCTTCGTTTTTTTTTGCCCACAACAACAACAATAACACATGCATGTACACACACACATGCATACTTCTCTCTCTCTCTCTCTTTCTTTCTTTGATGCTATTATATTCCCTGTTTGAGGGAAAGCATGTACAATATGAAGTGAGTGGTGGGAGAGCTGACTGAGTCCAACTAGCACTCTTTCCACGCACATACTTAGTAACCACTGCGCTGTACTTGTACACAGATTATAACTCTCACTTTTAAATGGACTTTCCTCTTAATATTATTATTGTTGTTGCTGCTGATGTTACACTAATATGGGCTAACATGGTGCAATACACACAAGACCATTAAATGCACATCATCATGTTTATGCAGCAGCAGCAGCAGCAGAGGAGGAGGAGGAGAGAGAAGACAGGAGAAATAAGGTTTGTACTAAAATATATATACATGCTCCATGCACAACAACATATCACCTTTCTTTTTCTTTTTTTCTCATGACTTTACTTTTCTTATTGCTTTGTTTTGTAAATACGACGGTCATCCTCCTCCTCATTCTTTTTTTTTCTTCCTGCTCCTGCTGCAAAGGATGATGACCGTCATGTTTATCTTTTGCTTGTTGTTGTTTTTTTTATTATGCTACCTTTCTTGCTCCATATGCTTTTCCATTTTCTTACTTTTTTCCCCATGTTTCTAATTTGAAGAAGGAGGAAAATATAAAAAGATTTGCTGTGCTTTGCTCCGCAGTTTTGACTCCTTTATTGCTTGCTTGAATAAATGCATGCATGCATGCAATGCCTGCATAGTTTTATTTCATTTTATTTTTTGGAACACAGGCGTAGTAAAAATGTCATGCAATCCGAGAAATCCGTAACTAAAAGTGAATGAGTGAGAGAGTGAGTGAAAGAAAATCCTGCTTAAACTGATTATGTAATCCAATGCAGCAATGTTGTAGAAAGGGAAAAGTAATGTGGGTTCATTGCCGATGCATTCTCTCATTATTAATGCATACTATTATTCTTACTTTTGGATGAAAAAAAATAAACCCGTAGAATTACATGCTTTGACACTACACTGCACCACCAGCAACACACAGAGACTCCAAATCCAATTGCTTCTTTTATATACAATGCGTACACATACCCCATTGTGTACACCAAAAAAAGTCGTAAAAAATGGTAAAAAACTGGTGTAGAGGCGAGTGAGTGGATGGTGGTGGTGGTGGTGGTGATGTGATGGCTTTAACGCATATCACTCACCACTAATCTGCCAGTCAGTCAGTCAAACAAACAAAAAAGCAAAGCAGAGAACAATGAGCGGAGAAGTAGTAAAAAAAACAAAACAAAAGTCATGGTCAAGTGCATTTCCCCCAAAAAAATAAAATAAAAATAAAGCAGAGAGAGAGAGAGAGAGAGAGAGAGAGAGAAATACCAAGAACTAGGCGACCTCTTCTTCCACAACCACCACCACTACCACCACTGCTCCACCTACACAAATAAATACTCTTTATTTTTCTTGCTGCACGCATGCAGACAGTCAGGCGTATATATGTATGCATGTATTAATTTCAAATGCACTTTTTTTCTCACCCTTTTTTCACCCTCGTGCACCTTCATTTTAATTAAATATTTTTTTTGTATAATTTACTAGAATTAAAATGATTTATCATTTTGCGTCTCAAGCAAGAGCGTGTTATTATGAATTCATGCATAGGCATATATTTACACACACACACACACAGTTTCAGTACAAAGTGTATAGTACTATCATTATATTCATTATCATCATGATCATGATGGCTTTATGATTGAGTCATTTATTTATTTCTCACAATCAGTCAGTCAAGCCAAGTCAAGTCAACTTTCCTGTTGACAAGCTCATTTCAAATAGAAAATTATCCAGAATTTTCCAGAGGAAAAGGGAGTATGGGCAAAAAAGCCCTTTTTACATATTATTATTATTATTATTATGATTACGTATTTTTGTATACTAAGGTTTTGCAGCCCAAGGAAACAAGTGCATTTAGGTATACACATGAAACATTGTAGGTAAACTAGCTACCTGCATACATATACATATATATGCATAGAGGTATGTATTATGATGCATTGTTCGGGTTGATACAAAAGCCTACATAAATCTGCTGACTGACTGACTCTTGCTGTTATTCCCTGGAAAAATATATATAATGACAGCTTTATTACTCCTGCTCCTCTCTCTCTCGCTTTCCACTAACTAGAGTCCAACTTGGTAATTTCCCTGCCTTGTTCCCTTATTTATATCCTCTCTCTCTCTCTCTCTCTCTCTCTCTTTGCATACAAGTTTGACAAGACAACAAGCAGCTTATTTTCTTACTACAATGTTTTCTACTCAAAATAGCCCACGTCTTTTATTTAGCTTGTTTCCTTCTGGAAAAAAGTCATTTCTGGCACGCGGTCATGTTCATCATCATCATCATTATCCCCATCACCAGTATAAAAAAAATGTACAACGTCAGGCAGCAGTAGCATAAAATTATTACGATTATAACATTTGCATTTTGATTACTTACTTTACTCTCGCTCTCTCTCTCGTACCAAAAAAAAAAAATAAAGTGTACGATGCGACAGGACAGGACAGAGGAGCAGCAGCAGTAGAGAGTATATTTTCATATTATAACGTTTTCACATTTTTCATCATGTTTCTACTCACTTTACTCACTTACTTACTTAGCTCAACTCACTGCTCGCTACTCACTTGCTCCTACTCCAAGAGAAGTATAAAAAAAGAGTCCAGATGACACTTGTCAGCACACTCTCAGACCTGGGCAGAGAGAGAGAGAGAGAAAAAAAGAAAGAGAGAGTCAAAATTAATGTAATACCTGTATTTTCTGTACATGTATGAATAGGTATGCATGTATATATCTACCTGAATAAATATATCAAGCATGTCATGATGATGAAGAGAAGGAGGATGACTTGAGGTTGGACTGCATATATACATATATATGAAATGCAGAAAAAAAGAAGCTTAGGGCATTTTCCACTCGGTGCGTTTTCACGAGAATATTCTTCAATTTGAAAAATAATTTTTTCTTCTCTCAACATCCCCATCATCAACATCATGATCATCATGATTGCCGTCGTCGTAGTCATTGCAATAATAATAATAAAAATTATTACTACAACTCTTTTCCTCTCTTAATAAAATATTAAGCAAGGTGGTGGAAGTGGTTGGTGGCAGTGATATTTTATATCTTCTTCTGGTGGTGGTGGTGGTGGTGGTGGTGGTGGTGGTGGTGCAATGTAAATCTACCCCGGCAGGCAGGTGGTTCAAAAAATAGTATATATTTTTTTACAGAATTTGTGTTCGTTCCTCAAGTGGAATTGAAAACAGGCTTTGCATGGATGAACTGAGTAGGTAGGTTGCATGCATAGCAGAAAAAAAATATAATAAAAATTATTGTCATCATCATCATCATTTTATGCTTTTTGCTTTTGCATGCAAAAATAAATGTAATCATAAAATTGTAATAAATTCTCACCAGCACCACCACCACCACCACTGCCGCTATACCACCACCGTCGTCACCGTGATTCATTTTAATTTTAATTGTATTTCATTCCTTTTCTCTTTAATTTTTTTTTTCGTTTTTTCCTTCCTTCTTCTTCTTCTTCTACAAAATATCATTCTTTATCCCTTTATACCACCTAGCTTCCGAAATGTAAATGTTCTTGCTAGTACCTCTCTTTTTTTCTCCATCCTTCCCTTTGTTCAGTGTGATGATAATAATTCCTATACTGTATTTCATATTGTTGGAAAATTTTATATAATATTTTTTTGCGACAAATAAAAAAAAAGTAAAGAAAAGTGAAGCAGTATGAGGTACTGGGGATGGTGATGGTGGTGGTGTGGTGTTGGAGTCAGGCAGGCATGCAAATTACAAAAGACACCAGACTCAAAGATCCAACCGCCACCACCACCACCTTAACGCCATATGCTACTACTACTTTCTCGTTTTTCCCTTCTCTGCTGCTGCTGCTGCTCGTACTCCACAGACACAACACACTATTGCTTGCTACATTCACTCCTTACATTTTATAGGAATTTTCTGAGAAACAAGCAGAAAATCAAGAATTTTTTTTCGCCATACACCACAAAAAAATAAAATAAGCAAGACTATAGAATAGAGAGAGAGAGAGACACACACAGAGAAACAAAGCGTAATATTTTATATAACCACCTCTTGGATAACAGCAGCAGCAGTAGTAGCGACAAAATTGCTTACTTTTTCTCTGTCTTTCCCTTTCTCTTGTTGTTGTTGTTGTTGTTGTTACTTCTGCTGCTGCTGCTACTACTACCGATTCTGCATAAAATAGCGAGAGAAGGAGAAAAACTATAGCGAAAAACGTGCTCCTTCTACTAATATCATTCTCCATTTACACTTCTCTCTCGCTCGCTTTCTTACATTTCATTTTTTGTCTTTACGCTTCACCAAAAAAACTCTCCTTCTGGTTTAGTTGGTGTTGATGCTGCTGCTGTTGTTGTGTGTGTGTGTGTGTGTGTGTGTATGTCACAGAGTATCAGTAACAATGATTATAACAAACGATAATCATAATCGTTGTCGTAATAATAATTACTTGCAGGTACTACTACTACTACTACTACTTCTCCTTACCTAACTTTATTTTGTTTAAAAAAAAACTCCTCTTAAATACTCACGTCCTTTTTACCTCTCTCTCTCTCTTTCTCTCGGTCTCTTTCCATATGTTTCTTTGCATGGCAAATGGGCTAAAATTATGAAATTTTGTAGAGTGGATAGCGCTGGGAACTTGACGCCAACATTTTGGCTACAGTATACATTATACATACATACAAATAACAACAACAAACAAACAAAACCGTATACTTCTACACACACACAGCCCTGTGTGTGCCATTTCAATTTTCACTTTTTTTCTTCTTCTCTCCCTTGAAAATTTCTTGTTTGTTTTCCTACTCCATATTTTTTTTCTCTCCTAATATTCTCTAAAATAGAAAGTTAACAATGCTGCTTGTTCAAGTCACAATCTTGTTTTCTTCATTGCCATCATCATCATCATCATCATATCGAACTTTGCTTTTTTTACAGGAAACCCGGGATAATATGGGACGTTTTTTTTCTCTTCTTTGCTACAAATTTTTTTCTTCTTCTCCATTCGCAAATTAAATTTTATGCGAAGCTACAAAAACAGGCAAAAAAATAAGAAGAAAAAACTAAGCCATACCATACCATCATATAAACTACACACATACAAGTACAAGTAGCCGGAGAAGAAGTAATATAGCGTTTGCATCATCACTACCACCAACTTTTTTTTATTCTGTGTATTTTTTCTTACTGAGTTTACTAAAAAAAAAGTAGGAAGAAGAGAGAGAGAGAGAGGAGAGAGAGAGAGCAGAGAGGCGAGTAAAAAATGAGATGGCAATTTGCTTTCCTTTTTTTGCTTCGCCTATTTTTACATGTTATATTAGGTATATTGGTGTAGTAATATGGTTGAACATGAAAAGGAGAGGAACAAGTGAGATGGATAGATAGATAGATAGAAAAAAGGGGAAATATTATAAGGAGGAGAGAGAGAGAGAGGAAAAAAGAAGAAGAAGATGCAGTAGTAGTTGTAGTAGTTAGTAATCAGATGGTCATATATCTCCGTTGCTGTCTGTGTATATGAGATTCCACCCGGAGCGTTGGAATGCAATAAATTTCCTCTCTCTCTCTCTCTCCCTTTTGCCTTGTGCTCCTTGTGCAAAGGAGGAAAAAGCTGCAGTTTTACTACATTTACGTTTTTACTATCTCTCCCTCAAACATGATATTCATACAGACACTTCTTGTGTGTGTGTGTGTGTGTGTATTGGTCCTCTTGTGGTGTTTTTTTACTACGTTCATTTCAGTTTTTAGTTGTATTGACGACGACAATGATCATCATCCTGATGATCTTCTATATACACAGAAGAGTGAGTGAGAGCGGAGCATGTAACGGTGGTGATGGTGCTGGTAGTTGTAGTTGGTGGTAGCGGAAGATATCGTGCCAGTCCATGAGAGACTCTACTAACTTGCATTATTATTAGTTTTTTTTACTACAACTATTATCGGGCAAGTAGTAAAAAAATTTTTTTTACAAGGGGCATTCCCAAAGAGCGGAAATACAAAAAAAAATGTATTGTCGGAATCATTTAGTATGCTGCCATGGTATGAAATAAACTTTTTTTTTTTCGAACCAAAGTTTGTGTCGGTATTTTGTGGAGGTCGCCTTTTGTCTTCATGTGCGTTTCTCTCTCTCTCTCTCTCTTTCTGTGTGTGTGTGTGTGTAATAATATGTTCGCTTGTTATCATTACTTTTAAAGACTGGTTAAGCCACTGCTGCAAACACTCTTCTTCTCTTTTTTTCCACGAGTCCATTTCAGAGTATTTTTGGCAATATACTCTCTCTCGCTCCCTCCTTCTCTGTCGCTCTCTTCACACATCGCTTTCTAAAAAAACATGTTTGGTTTGGTTGGACCAAAAAAGACACTAATCTAGTGAACAAAATATATATAATTTATATATATACATATATAAATGTACTCCTCTTATATATATTTATATATTTTTCGTGCATAAATATATAATGATGATAATGATGATGATGGAAACAGGAAATAAAACTGTTCGATTTTTTCAACCATTTAAACCACTTACTTTTTTTAAGAAATAAAAAATGTATTTTTTTTTCGTCCTCCTCCTCCTCCTCCTCCCTTTTATTGCGATAGCAAAAAAAACTATGCCGACATTATATATTTTTTTAACTTTTCCCCGCCGCCATGGAAGCACAAACTCGCCATTCATTTCCCATCACCTACATATTATTACTACAACTACTACACACACGTAGTAGATAAATACAAGAGCAAAAAAGGGATCCATATAGGTATTTTAAATAATCGACAATTCCACCAGAAAAAAAGGAAGAAAAAAAAATCTATCATGTTGGGTGGGCATTTATTTTATTATTACGTTTTTCTTTCTCTCTCTCGCTACCTCTAACTTCTAACCAATCCATACATAAAAGCTTAGGGACGCGCTCATGGAGTATTGTCAAGCTTGTCGTGCGTACCACTCTCTCTCTCTTTCTTTCTTGCTCTCTTTTTACTCTCTCTCTCTCTCTCTCTGAAACTGTTGATGATGGTGAAAAAAACCTGGTCACGTATGTAGAGCGTTCATAAAAAATCTACTCGTTCAACCCATTACTTGGTCTCTCCAGTCTAGTCTACTCTGGCGTGTGTGTATGTGTGTGTGTATGGTGGTGGTTGGTGGTGCTGGTGGTGGTGGGTGATGTGATAGCGGTGTTGCTCTGCTTGTAATGCAGTGGCAGTAATTAACCATCTTTTTTTCTCTTTTTCCTCTCTCTCTCTTTCTCTTTCAACTTATTTCCCTTTAGTTACACCAAAAACACATCTACAGTTTAGTTGGCCTCCTCCTCCTCACATCCTACTACTACTACAGATACTACTGCTGGGTTTTAAAAGAAAAAAAAAATATTGAAGCTAAAAAAATGTGAAGAGTATCTTTTATGGGGTAGCCCATTCAATGACAAGTTAGTGGAATGTACACACACACACACACACACATTCACATATACACTTTTATAAGCTGATCTTCTTCTGCTGTTGTTTTTTTTCGGCTGCTATAAAAATGCTTTTACTCTTTTATATGGACAAGGCATTCGCCATATTGCTCAGCAATGTGACAGCTGAGAGAAAAACTATATATACACCACACACATAGCCATATATACTATTCTATCTGCGGCTGTTATATATTATATTTTTTTGCTCCTCTTGGTTGTGCTTCTCTCTCTCTCTCTCTCTCTCTCTCTCTCTCTCTAGACAACGAGTAACGGCAGAAAGTAATTCAAGTGATGTATATAAATTTTGTTGGATCATCATGG